>CAKNYM010039128.1:0-86579 GCA_932195095.1 Andricus curvator
TAATGACAGTTAGTACTGGGCCAGTTGTAAATCAGTATGATGCCAACCGTTGGCGGAACTCTTGCGTCGGTATTCTACCAGTAATGACTGTCAGTACTGGGCCAGTTGTAAACCAGTATGATGCCAACCGTTGGCGGAATTCTTGCGTCGGTATTCAACCAGTAATGAAAGTCAGTACTGGACCAGTTGTAAACCAGTAAGATGCCAACCGTTGGCGGAACTCTTGCGTCGGTATCCCGCAGGTAGTGACAGTCAGTACTGGGCTAGTTGTAAACCAGTATAATGCCAACCGTTGGTGGAACTCTTGCGTCGGTATTCTACCAGTAATGACTGTCAGTACTGGGTCAGTTGTAAAGCAGTATGATGCCAAACGTTGGCGGAATTCTTGCGTCGGTATTCAACCAGTAATGACAGTCAGTACTGGACCAGTTGTAAACCAGTATGATGCCAACCGTTGGCGGAATTCTTGCGTCGGTATTCAACCAGTAATGACAGTCAGTACTGGGCCAGTTGTAAACCAGTAAGATGCCAACCGTTGGCGGAACTCTTGCGTCGGTATCCCGCCGGTAGTGACGGTCAGTACTGGGCCAGTTGTAAACCAGTATGATGCCAACCGTTGGCGGAATTCTTGCGTCGGTATTCAACCAGTAATGACAGTCAGTACTGGACCAGTTGTAAACCAGTACTATGCCGATGGTTGGCACAGTACTAACATCCAGTACTGGTATTTCTCCTCTATTACAAATGGCGCGGTACTGCACCGGTCGTGAACTCTGGCTAACATCCGACTTTTCCCCCTGGGAGGGCGAAAGCCCAACATCCCGTTTGGTGCGTGAAGACGAGTGACTGAACTCTCAATATTTATTTATGTTAATTTATGCTTTTTGCTTTCTGTTGGATTTTCGCTTTGACTTTAACTTCGATTTGTAACTTGTACCAGACTTAATAAATTATTTTTGACTGATACGGGTCCACAGCAGTGACCGAAACGTTTCAAAAGAATTATCGCATCTTTTATTAAGACCTTCGTTTCCATGACTTGCTTCGCTATTTAATACAAAAAAAGGTCCAGACTAAACGTACCACAAAAATTCAGTTGTAGTAAAATTTAAACCACAAATAAATTCAAATAAATCTTTCACAATAAAAATAAAAATTTTATTAATCTTTGTACAATGGGTTTATTTTGAAAGAAAATGTCACCTCATTTTTTTAGCGTATGACGAAAGTTTACGAAATGTGCATACGAAATGCATGCAAGCATATTTTTTGAATTTCCACAATTTTTATTAGAAGTCTTTTGCGGAGTTTTTGAATTTTCCCAAGTTTCAATTTTTTTTACATACTTGAAGGTCAAAAAATTCTTTCAAATTTTTTGCGGATATTTATCAATTATTTACTAAAAAATAATTAATGTTGAAAAATCGTTGGTTTTTTTTTGGTAGAAAATTCATGCCTTTCATTAGAAATTCAACCGCTAGGTTAAAATGTCATTTTTTCGGTTGAAGGTTCATCGTTTTCTTGAAAATTTATCATTCTGGTAGAAAATTGAACTATTTTGTGAAAAAATTGGTTTTTGTTTGTTGTTGTTAAAAATGTAACTTTTTTGGTAGAAAATTAATTTTTTCTGTTGTAAGTTCATTTGTTTGCTTAAACATTTAACTATTTGGTTGAAAAATTCAATTCCTTTTAGTAAAGAGTCATTATTCTAGTTAAAAATTCATTTCGTCATTTTTTCGTTGAAGATTCGTCAATTCAGTTGAGAGATCATTTTTTTGGTTGGAAATTTAACTAATTGATCCCAAATCAATTTTTTTTTATTGAAAAATTACCTATTCCATTTTTGGTGGAAAATTCATCTTTTTTGTTGAATATTTTACCATTTTTTTTGCATTAAAGAAACAATTTGTTTAATAATATATTCTTTTAATTCAAGATGATATATGCGAACTGAATTCATAGAACCAAATAGTAAAATCCAACTATTTTTGGTTGAAAAGTCTACTATTAAATTTGTAATTGAGACTGCATCTTTTTTGCTTCAGAATTTTATTATTTTGTTGAAAATTCAACAATTGTGAAAAATTCCTCCTTTTTGGTAAAAAATTAATTTTATGGGGTTGAAAAAATCATTTCTTTGATTGGAAATTCTTTTCTTTTTTTCTCAGAAATTAATTCTTACCTGAAAATTTCACTATTTGTTTTTCGTTAAAAACTGATATTTTTAGTTCAAAATTAAACTATTTGGTTAATTATTATAAATAATCTAATTCCAACCATAATTTAAGAACATATAATTCATTTTCTATAAGGAAACAAATTACGAAAATTGTTATATAATGCATTATATCTACTTTTTAAAACACCAATAACTTATTGTTGGCTAATTATCATAAATAATGTAATTAAAAATGCTCTTTTCACATTATTCATATCTTTTCTTGATTTTGGAGAAAAATGCAAAATATTTTTTTGCATAAAAAGAAGTTAACTTTTGGATTCTACAAAACGGATTTAATTATTCCCTCTTAGATATAAGATATAAGTGTGAAATAATTGAAATCATTGAACTATTTATAATTATTATATAAACATATTAATTGAATATATTATATAATATTATAATAATTTTTATAATTACAATTATTCAATAAATTAAACAAATTTGAAATTAAGAAAAGATAAAACTAGGCGAGTAGAAATGATTTCACCTTTGTTATCTAAAAATATAATGTTTATTTTAAAAATGTGGTGTTTATTCAAGAAAACTTCTTATCAGCGAATATGAATCACCTTACATTAAGAGAATAGGCAACAAACGTTTTCGACATTAACTTTTTTTAACAAATAAATTACTAATAAGATAAAAAATAGTACATAAAATTAGAAATATGTTCATTAAATGAAAGTTTTTTATTTATTATTTTTCAATTTATAATTTAAAAATTTATTGATTCTTCAAATTCCAAAATTTTTTCATTTGACAACTTTGACGAATGTTATTATTATGGAATTTGAAATTTTCGGCAATTTCATAATTTTAGAAATTTTATACTTCGAATATTTCCTGTTTAGGAAAAATCCCCGAAAAAGAAAATATTTCGAACGAAAAATTCCGGAATTAAAAAGTTCACGAATCTGAACAATTAAAAAATATGTTTAATAATAATATAAGTATATAAAATAATAATAATAAGTTTAATATTACGAAGCAAAAAAAAAGATGATTTTTTGTCCAAATATTTGTGAAAATAATACCTTTTCATCAAAGTACTTAAATTTGCATCCAAAGAGATGAATTTTCAAACAAAAAGAATGTGTACATAAAATGAGAAATCTTCTACTGAAAACAAAAAAATTAAATTAAACAAATTTTAAACAAATGAGTGAAATTTCAAACCAAAGAAAAAATAATATTAAAGCAAAAAAGAGGAATTTTCAAACAATTAGATTGCTTTTCTACAAAATAGTTGAATTTCCAACCAAATACATGAATTTTCAACGAAATAGTTAAATTTTCTACCAAGAACAAAAATTTTAAACCAAAACAGAAAAGTTACATTTTCAGTTAAAAAGATTAAAACAAAACAAGGTGAAGAATTTTAGGGAAAATTATTAAATTTTCAACTAATGAAAATAAGCTTTAACTAAAATGATGAATCTTCAACAACCAAATAAAAAAAAAGAATTTCTAACCATGTAGTTGAATTTTTAATCAAAAAGATGAATTTTCGAATTAAGGAGGTTAGTTTTGAACAACATCAGACAAATTCAAAAAAGGCATAAATTTTTAACTAGAAAAAATAATTTTTCAACAAAAAATAAACGATTTCTTAACAAAATATTTAAATTTTCAACCACAGAGATTAATTTTGTACAAAATCAATTGTTTCTAAACTAAATACTTTTTTGATCCAAAGCAAGAAAAAAGTTATGTTTAAATTTAAAAAATTGTTCTTTCAATTTCGAATTTTTAATTCACAGCGAAAGTAGATTTAAAAAAAGTCCATTTTTTTTAAATTTTAAATAAAGTTTCTTTTTGCCTTATTTTAAAACTATTATTCTGTAGTCGAAAAATTATTATTATCAAAATTATTATTTTTTTACCTAATTCTTTGGTTGATGATTTATTCAATTTGTTGATAATTTAACAATTTTGTTGAAAAGTTATCCGTTTTGGTTGAAAATTCGAATCTTTTGTTGAAAATTTGTCTTTTTGGATAATTTTAATCGTAAAGAATAGCAATAAAATTGAAAAAAATTGTTTTTTTGAAAAACGACACCAGGCTCGAAAAAAAATTATTAGAAAAAAATTGTTCACTAAAAAAAGATCTACGTATTTGTTGTTAGAAATTTTTAGATAGGACAAGTTTATTTTCTTTTAATCGTAAAAAGTAAGATTATTAATAAAAAATTGCATTTTTGAAAAAAAAAATGGCACGAGAGACGAGAAAAAATTAAGAGAGAAAAGTTGTTAACCCAAAAACAAAACTAAAATTAAACTATTTGGAAAGAATTTATACTTTTTGTTAGAAATAATAATTTTTGGATAGAAGAGTAATATTTTTATTTGAAAAATTATTTTTTTGGTTAAAAATTCATTTCTTTGGTTAAAAATAAATTTTTTCGGTTGAAAATTCATTTCTTTGGTTGAAAATTCATTTTTTTTGTTGAAAATTGATGTCGTTGGATATAAATTCAACCATTAGGTTAAATTTCCTTTTCGGGTTAAATATTCACAATTTTAATTATTAATGCATTTCATTGGTTAAAAATTCAACTGTTTAAATGAAAATTCGTTTCTTTTGCTAGAAAATTAATCTTTTTGGGTTCAAAATTCAACTATTTGGATAAAAATTAATTATTTAAATTCAAACTTAACTGATCTATTCTTAGTTGAATTTTCATCTTTTTGAATTAAAAATTCAACTAATGTTTTGAAAGTCCAAGGTATTTTTTTGATAGTTCGTTTTTTTTTTGTGTAAAATTAATTTGTTCAACTGAAGATTTCACTGTTCAATTTTTTGTTAAAAATTTATCTTTTTTAGATGAAAATTTAACTATTGGTTGACAATTAATCGTTCTTGTCCAAAATTCAACGACTGTGTTAAAAATTTACTTTTTTGATTAAAAAATCATCATTTTAGTTGAAAATTCATCAATTTGTTAAAAATTTAACTATTTTGTTTAAAATTTTTTTTTTCTGGTTTGCAATGAATTCTTTTAACTGAAAATGAAACTATTATATTTTTGGTTGACAATTTATATATATTTTTATTTTTATTTTTTATGTTGAATTTAAATAGCGTCAGGAGACTTTTTTAAATAGATTTTAGAAAGGAAAAACTTTGAATTTTTGACTTTATTATTATTTTGCCTCGATTTTGTGAAAAAATACAAATGTTTATCTTTCACAAAAATAAAATAAATTTTTTTCTCAAAGACGTATTTATTATTCCCTGGCAGATCTAAAATCTCATTTTAAAATAATTGAAATAATTCTATTAATTATAATTATTATATTAAAACATTCATAATATATATTGTATAGTACATTATTATATTAACAATTTTTATTAAAATTAAAATAAATTGAACTTATTTGAAATCATGAAAATATAGAGCTAGACGATAAGAAATGACTTCACCTTTATTTTCTAAAAATATGACCATTCTTCTGCAATCACGTAGATAGTGATGTTTATTCAAGAAAACTTGTTAACGATGAAAATGAATTACCTTGAATAAGAGATTTGGGAACGAACGTTTATCATATTCGAGATTTTTTCGTGTAATAAATAAATAATAAAATAAAAAAAAGTCTACATAAAATAAAAAATATGTTGATTGAATATATTTATTTTATATTTATTTTATGATATAACAATTTTCCAATTCTGCAATTTTAAATTATCGGCAATTGTATAATTTCGTGAATTTTGTATTTTGGATATTTTCTCTTTCAGGAATTTCACAGTGTCGGGAAATTTGAATAAATTCCCAATTCTAAACTAATAAAAATTCATTTTCGTATTTAAAAATGATAATTTTTTGTGTATAAAAATATTTATAACAATCACATATATACATTTTGGACTAATTACGTTGGTTGAATATCAAAAACGCGGGAATTTCAAAAATTGAAGGACATGTAATTTTTTCAAAGTGAAAACGACAGATTGAGACATTTTTTCGAAAAATTGGTTAAAAACAAAAAAAAAATGTACAAAAAATTGAAAAAATATATAAATTTTTGAAGATTTCGAGAATAAAATTTAGAAGCTTTTCAGGAATTATGAAAGATTTCAAGGAATTTACAATTTTTTCGGATTCCTCAAAACTCAAAAATATTTTTTATTTGAAACAATTACTTTCAGAAAAAATTTTAAAAAATTTCGAAAGATTTTTTTAGTGTTGAAAGATTCTTAGAAGCTTTCCAAAAAATTTGAATCATTTTAAAAGATACATAGAGAAGTTTTGAATAAAGTCCAACAATGACACAACATTTTAAAAGATTTGAAAAAATTGATAATAAAATATATACATTTTTGATGATCTCGAACAAAAAATTTGAAGCTTTTTAATAATTTTTAAATGTTTCAAGAAAATTGAAATTTTTTTAAGATTTTTGCGAAAATTTATAATTATTTTATTTCTAAAAAATTAATTTTATCAGGATAATTGAAAATATTTTCAAAGATTTTAAAAGTTCTCGAAAAAAATATCTGAAAGATTTTAAGGTAATTTTTTTAGAGTCGAAAAATTTTAACGAATTTTTAGAAATAATTCGAATCAGTTTAAAACATATTTAGGAATTTAAGAAGTTTTGAAAAGATTAGAAATGTTTTTGAACTTTGAAAGATTTCCGAAAATTTAGCTAAATGATAATAATATAACCTTAAAAGCAAATACACTTGAAGAATCGATAATTATTTGAAATGATTTTTTCGCATAAAAAATTATTTTCCCCTTACATTATAATTTTGTTGAATTTTTTTTTCTTTGTAGACATTTTATTTGTTTTGTATTGCAAATACAAGTTTATATGTCAAAAATTAATTTTTTTTCCTTGAAAATTCAACTATTTTATGGAAAATTACTCCATTTCAAATAAATTGAACTTTCTTTGATATAAAATACAAATTTTTTTTTCAAAGATTAATTTTGAAGTAAAATGTTATTTCAAGAGAAAAACTTGTATTTTTGATAAAAAAAGGAATGAAATTTCTATTGAGAAAAAAAATTCAAGAGAATCATAATTTTAGGGGGAAATAATTTGTTATACGAAATTGCAAATAATTAACGATTCTTTAAGTTTATTTGTTTACAAGGTTATATTCTTATCATGTAGCTAAATTTTTGGAAATATATCAAAGTTTAGAAATATTTGCAATCTATTCCAAACAGCTCAAATTTTTTAATATTTTTTAAACTGATTCGAATTATTCCTAAAATTTGTTAAAATTTTTTAACTCTAAACAAATTACCTTAAAATCTTGCAGATATTTTTTGAGAATTTTAAAAATCTTTCGAAATCTTTGGAAATCTTGTTAATTATCCTGTGAAATTGATTGTTCAGAAATTAAATAATTATAAATTTTCCTAAGAATCTTAAAAAGCTTTTACATTTTTTCTTCGAAATCTTCAAAAATGTACATTTAACTTTTAATTTTTTTTAACCTTTTAAAATTTTCTATCATTTTTGGAATTTTTTCGAAACTTTCGTATATATCTTTTGAAATGATTCAAATTTTTCAGAAAGCTAAAATCTGCCCAAATCATGGGAACAGAGGTAGCTTTTTTCAAAGGGGAAAAAATTGATTTTAGTAATTAAAATGACTTTTTAAATATTTTCAAATTTATTTTTCAAATCATTTTGAGTCGATCACGTGATGTTTTTAATAATACATTCATTAAAAAAAAATATTATAGGAAACACAATTTTTAACAATTAAATTTTAATTCACAATTTTTTTTTTTTTTTTTTTTTTTAATTACGATTCTTTACTATCTGAATATTTACATTCCTGAATACTATTAAATAAAAGCAAAACGAATATAAATGTTGAGAATAAATCACGGAATAAAAAAAGCTGCTGTTAATTAAAATTTATTGAAAATTAAACAAATATTTTCGTCGAACCTAGAATCGAGGCGTGAATAAAACGAGGTAAAATAGATTATACGTGTAAATAATTCCGATTCTCGTTCCCATTTCATCATTTTTCAGGAAGATTACTTGTGAATACGTAACCTTGGTGGATGTGACGTAGTATTGTTATAAGTATGAAAAAACTAAATTTCACGAAATATTGTATTATTACAAACAAAAATAAAAATATAGGTACCATCATGCTTGAATTTTATTCGATAAGGATTATGATATTTATCAATTAGATTTCATAAATAGATTTTCAATTCGTCCAAAAAAGCTGGATTATCCACGACCATGTTCTAAATCATGGGCGCAGAGGCTTTTTTAAAAAGGAAAATATATTTCAGGAACTGAAATTAATTTTGAAATATTTTACAATTTATTTTAAAAATCCTTATCCCTGAAATAAAACCTAGTTTATGAAAAATTAGAAACATGGTTCTCTCCACGTGGTCATAGAAGTAATTTTCAATTTGAAAGTCTTTAAACACATGTAAAGTTGTTTTTTTCTACATAAGACAAAAACCCAAATTTTTATTTAATTTTAATTAAGAATAATTTTATTCAAAAATTATATTCCCTGATCGATTCTTTTCTATCTCCAACGTTTTTATGAAAATTTTCTTCATTTGGGAAGCAATAAAGTTTTTTTCAAATATTCATTTTACAAATTAAAATCTAATTTAATTAAATGACAATCTCCTGAATAATATTAAATATAATTACGAAGAATCATATATCTAAAAAGAAATTACGGAATACAATGACCTACTGTTAATTAAAATGAATTGAAAACTAAGCAAATATTTTCGGCGAATCTAGACACGATACGTGAATAAAGCAAGATAAAACACATTGGGAGTGTAAATGATTCAATGTCATCATTTTGAAGATTTTTTTGAAGAAGAACTTGATTTTGAAATTTAAAAAAGAAAAGTATTGCAACCAGCTTTTAATTATTTGAATAAAGCTAAAAATCTTACACAATCGCCTTCTCTTATTAAACTTGTCTATTTATCATTATTCACATTTTTTACAAATTTTGAACTAATAAATATTAAATAGTTCTGAAAAAATTAATATACTTTTTCCAAATAAACAATTTTATTATTATCTTTCCAAAATATTCGAGAAACCAAAAAAATCACAAAAACTAGAATTGCTCTATAAATATTTAAACTCTTATTTTAAATTTAGGAAAATAAAACTTTTAAGAATTTTCAGGATTCCTTAAACCTCGCCTCAGATTTATATTTATTAGGGTGGTCCAAAAATGCATGGGAGATTTTTTTTCTTCAAATTTTTATGAATAAAGCCTGGAAATTTGCTCGAATTCACACAAAAATAAATCCATTCTCTTTTATTGAAAAAAAATTATATTAGAGCTGGCGCAAGCACCATGAAGTTTAACACGTACTTTCCATAAGAAAGAAAGACGTGTTTGTAAATTTAATTCAGAATTAACATTACTCTTCAAAATTGGCCATAGAATATGAATAAAATATTAATTTTCAAATACCAACCCCATAAGTCTGTTTTATAGGGTCCAAAAAACCCGATAAGTGAAAAAATGGGTTTTGCGAGTTTTTGGCGCTAATTATGATTTTTTTGCGTCTTTTTAAATGCACATTGTTTCTGATACATATGACAATTTATTATTGTTTGTAGCAATTTTCTCTTAGAATAAAGATAGAAAGTCGCATTTTTTGTTTAAATTTTCCACTTTTTGGTAAAAACATAATTGATAAAACATTTTATTGTTATTGTTAATAATATTATCTTTTAATAATGCTAGAAATTGCGGTTTTTTCTGAAATTTTCGACTTTTTGTTGACCTTTCACTTGAAGTGAGTTAATATTTAATCTGATATAGCAAAAATAATTGTTTAAACAAATTATTATTGTCTATAGCTACCTTCTTCTATATTATCACTAACTGGTTGCAGTTTTTTCTGAATTTTCAAGTTTTGTCCATTTTTCAATGAGAGTGAAGTAATCATTAATTCAAGTTAACAAAAATGAATGTTTGAACATTTATTATTATTGTTAATAACATTCTCTTTGCCTAATGCTGGAAATTAGCGTATTTTTTAAATTTCTAACTATTTGTCTATTTTTTACTTGGAGTAACTTAATAATTATTCAATTTGAGCAAAATTAATTGTTTAAACAAATTATTATTGTTAGTTACTGTCTTCATCTATATTAATGCCAGATAGTTGCGGTTTTTTCTGAAATTTCTAACTGTTTGCCCACTTTCACTTAGTGAGGTAATAATTAATGCAAGTTGATAAAAATATTTGTTTAAACAATTTATTATTGTTCATAATTATTTTCTCTCAGATAAGTGCTGGAAAGTTGCGGTTCCTTCTGAAATTTTTAACTTTGCTTTGCCTTTTTAGTTATGAAGAAATGATAAATAAACATTAGAGAGAAACATATTTTAAACATTCTCTTTATTTTTCGTGAATGTTTTCCTTTCCATTCTTTGTTTTTGTCTCTTCTGTAAGATAACTTTTTACAATTTACAAGTTTAGTTGAAAATTCATCTGTTTTGTTGAACAGTCATTTTTTTACTGTGAAATTTAATTATTTAAGTTTTCGTTGGCAATTCATCTTTTTTAGTAAAAACTAATTCGAACTAATTTCAACTGAAAATGTTTTAAAACCTATTCCATTTTCGGTTAAAAATGTTTTTTTTTTAGTTCAAAATTCAACTATTTGGTTGAAAATTTGTCTTCTTTAATTGAAAATTCAACTATTTCGTTAAAAATTTATGTATTTTGTTGCGAACTTGTATTTTCTGGTGGAAAATTAATTATTTTGTTCAAAAATTAATCTTATTGTACAAAAATGCATCTTTTTGGTAGAAAATTCAAGTATTCCAATTACATATTAATAATTTTAGTTGAAAATTCATCTTTTTGGTTTTAAATTCAACTATTCTAGTTGAATATTCATAATTTCAATTGAAAATTCATCAATTTTGTTGAAAATTGAACTATTTTGTTCAAAATCTGTTTTTTGTTGTTGTAAATTATTTTTTTCGACTGAAAGTTTAACTTTTCCATTTTTTGTTAAAAATTGATTCTTTTTAGCGGAAAATTTAACTATTTGTTTCAAAATTCATTTATTTTGCAATTTATTACTCTGTTGTGTTAAAAGATATTTAGAATGAACGTCATGAATAAAAAAAAATGTATTTGTTATCTCTGACATTATAGAAGCGCTAATCTTTGTTTTATAGCTTTTTTTTCATTGTATACACTCAAATAAAGTAATTTTAAAAAAATGTATGTGATTTTTTGTAATATTACGATTTTGTAACTGAATTTTCCTTAAAAAAATACATGGAACATTTAAAAAAAATTTTCTTCTATCAAAATATTTAATTACTATATTTTTCATAAGTAAATGATATTGATTCAAAAATAAGAGTTTCAAATATTTCGCTGTTTCGCAAATTTAATATTAAAAATATTTTCTTTTTCGGGAATTTTACAGAGCCGGAATTTTATTTTCCGGGATTTTCATGAATTAATTTATATTACATTGTTTATCCATTGAAAAAAATTCAATTGGGAAACCATTCGTTCCGCATTCTCTTTACACAAGGTAATTCAGATTTGCTGATAATAAATTTTCGTGAATAAACGCCACATTCTAGAAAACAACATCATATTTCATAATAATATTATGTTTTTCATAATTTAGAACTTTCTTAAATGTGCAAAAAAATGTTTTTTTTTTTTTTTACCAAAAAAGATAAATTTTCAACAAAAACTTACGACTGAAAAATCCCGAAAATGTAATTCCCGACACCGTGAAATTCCCCAATCAGAAAATTCCTGACAGAAAATTGCCGAATCATAATACATCCGAACTGGAAAATTCCCGAATTCGAACATTGAATTTTTTTTCATAAATGTTATTTATTTATTAAAAATAGAACAATGAAGTATCTTTATGAAAAACTTTTTAAAATGTGTAATGTCTCTAAATTATTCTTTGAATTTAAAACAACCAAAAAGATGAATTGACAACTAAAATGATGAATCCTTAACCAAAGAAAATGATCTTTCACAAAGTAGTTCAATTTCTAACGAAAAAATTGAATTTTCTACAAAAAAAACACTAACGAATTTATAAGAAAATAGTTAAATTCCCACACCAAGAAATTAATTTTATACTAGAGTGATGAATCTTTAACCTAAAAGGTAGATTTTTAACATAGTAGTTCAATTTTCAGCAAGAAAAATAAAT
The DNA here is from genome assembly GCA_932195095.1 of Andricus curvator. Taxonomy (NCBI): domain Eukaryota; kingdom Metazoa; phylum Arthropoda; class Insecta; order Hymenoptera; family Cynipidae; genus Andricus; species Andricus curvator. The sequence continues at coordinate 12,419 of CAKNYM010039128.1, forward strand.
TTTTCAGTAAAAAATGACGGATTTTCAATAAAGAAATTCGATTTTCTAACAAAAAGATATGAAAATGTAACACGATTGATTTTCAACTACAAATGTAACACATCCATTCTCATTTAACAAACCTAATTTTCCACCAAAAAAATAAAAGAAAAATAGTTAAATTTTTAACCAACCAACCCTACCAAGTACATGAAATTTTGACGAAAATGATGATTCTTCACCCAAAAAAATGAATTTTTAAAATTGTAGTTAAATTTTCTACTGAAGAAAAAAATTGAAAAAATTGTATTTTAAGCAAGAAGATGAATTTTCAAATAATATGATGAATCTTCAACAACAAAAAAATGATTTTTATCAAAGTAGTGGAATTTCTGACGAAAAACATAAATTTTCTACCAAAAATAAAATTATAAATTATAAATCTTCAACCAAAAAGGTACATATTTACCTAGGAAAAATAGTTGAATTTTTAAGAAAAAACAATTAATTTTCAACTACAAATGTAACAGTTCCATTTTCAGTCAACAAACATGATTTTCAACAATAAAAAATTTAAACAAAATAGATCAATCTTTAACCAAGGAAGAATTATCAGGTAATAAAGAAAAAAATTATTGTAACAAATGTTGAATTTCTAAACCCAAAAAACGAACAAAATCAAAAACGGAAAACGGAAAAGAACAAATTTTCAATAAAAAAATTCGATTTTCTAAGAAAAGGATATGAATATTTAACCAAGAAGATTAATTTTCCACCAAAAAAATTTAAACGAAATAGTTGAACTTTTAACAAAAAAAAAATAATTTTGAACTAAAATGATGAATTTCAAAAAAATGAACGTTTGACAAAAAAGTAAATTTTTAATATTGTAGTTAAATTTTCTACTAAAAAAACAATTAAGTTTCAACAAAATGGTTGATTTCTAACAAAGTAGTTGAATTTGTGACGAAAAACAGAAATTTTCCACCAAAATCTCTAACCAAGAAAGAATTATCAGGCAATAAAGGAAAAAATTGTTATAAAAAATGTTGAATTTTCTAATCAAAAAGACGAACTATCTACGAAACAACTGAATATTCTACATTCAAACAATAATTTTTTGTTGTTGAAATTTTGTCGTTTTAAAAGAAGAAATTGAATTTTCAACCCAAACAGATATTTTGGGTAATGAAGAAAGATATATTCATCAGAAATGTTGAACTTTGAAGGCAAAAGTATCAATTTTCTGCAAAATGATTTAATTTTCCGCCCGAAAATGAAAAAAAAGGTTGGGAAACAATCGAATTAAAAAATGCGTAGAATTTTAATTCCAGTTGAAAAACATGTTATTCGGAATGAGTTTAAGCTCTGGTAAATAAAACCTTGATAAGATAGAATGCTTTTCATACGCGTGTTTCCTTATAGTTCCATAATGCCATACTTCCCTATCCCAAAATTCCTTTTACACCCCCTCCCACCGAATACCGCCCCCCTCACCTACTTTTCCACCGTTCATCCCTCACTGGCCCTCCCATCTCATGCCTCCCTACCACAATTTTCTCAAAAATTTCAGTATATAAGTGGCCCAAAATCAGTGTCTCGACATCATTCCGAACAGAAAGAAGTAAAATTACTGTTCCTACTAAAAGTCTTACTTTCCTATTTTGTGGGTAAATTTTGAATTACTTCGATTATGAAGATCTTCATCCTGGCTTTGGTGGCAGTTTCTGTCGGTGAGTATGAGTGAAGAAATCAAATTAATTGAAACAATTTCTTTTTTGGGGTCAACTACAAATTGCAATTGTAGGAAATTATTTTTTGTAATTGAACATTCCCTTTTTCTAAATATTAAATCAGTTTATTGAAAATGCGGTCTTTTTTGGTTGAGAATTAATTTTTTAAACTAAAAATTTAACTATTCCAATATTTGGTCGAAAATTAATTTTTTTATTTGAAAATTTCAGTATTTATTAATGAATCTTTTTGGGTGAAAATTCATCACTCTGTTTAATAATTAAGCTATTTCGTTAAAAAATCTTCTTTTTTTTTTGTTGCAAATTCATTTTTTTGAATGAAAATGTTATTATTTCATTTTTGATCGCAAAACTCTCCTTCGGGTTGAAGATTCATTTCTTTGATTGAAAATTTGACCATGTCGTTGAAAAATAATTTTTGATTTCGTGACTGAAAAAGAATTTTAAAACGGAAAAAAATATTCCATTTCTTATCAAGAATTTGCCTTTTTCAGTTCAAAATTCAACTACTTGGTGGAATATACCCTTTTTCATTAAAAAATCATCTCTTTTCTGAAAATCCACCTCTTTGGGTAGGAAATTATTCATCTTGGCTAAGATTTCATATTTTTGAGTCAAAATCTGACTACATTTTTGAGAATATGATCTTTTTTCTTGAAAATCAATTTTTTCAACATCTTCCAGTTCTTCCCCACCCCCTCATCAAAAGTAATAAAATTAAACCAAATCCCCCACACCACAAATCATCGTATATAATTTGTAGATGATCCCTAGTTTACAAGATTTTTTTTCTGATAGAGTTTCCGACGCTTCTATCAATAATATAATTTCACGTTTAATTTTCAGGATTATCCGAAAGCAAAGCTAGAGAAACCCTATCTCCAGATGACCCCCGGGACAAGAGTTATACCAGTGCACAAGCTTTAGAGAAATATTTTAATATAAAGTCTAAGGATTTAGAAGCATGTAAAAATGAGCAAAACCTTGAGGAAAATGCCAATGTAACCGCTACGCTTACAGCTCTTTCACAGTCTAATCAGTCAGACACTCCCACGAAACCTGAAGATTTTCAACAGATATTGAAAAATATCGTCAAAGCAGCTCTACCATGCGCAGACGATAAAAAAGTGACCAAACATGTGACGTACTACAATGACAAGTAAGTTTTTCAATGTTTTCTATGCAAGTTTCACACTAATTTTTCAGATAAAGATTTCACCCACCCCACTCTTTCATCCCCCCTCACTTGCTCACTCCTGTTCAACTTTCCATATTCATCACTACTGCCCCTTTCCTACTGATCCTTCCCTAATACCCCTACTACGCCTTTCCTACTCCCCGGACCCCTAATTGCTTCGTCTACTTCCCGCCTAGTTCCTTACATATCCTCCCACACCCCACTCACATTCCATACTTTCCCTCCCTAACTCTCCTATACCCACCCCTCTTTTGCCCTTCCCTCTCCTGCTGTCCTTTCCATACTAATCCTACTACCCATGCCCTACTTCATCACCCCTACATTTCTCCTACATTCCCTCGCATCCAATACTGCCCCACCCCTAATTTTCCCGCCGTCCATCTCTCACTTGCTCTCCCATCTCATATTTTCCTACCACTACAATCCTTCAAATACGCTTCCAATTCCCCTCACTGCCATTCACTGCCCCTCCCATAATTTCCCTTCTGGTGCTCCCCTCTACTTCTCCTTACTTACACACACCTCTTCTAAAATCCTTCCCCTAAGGCCCCTACTAACGCTCCTCTACTAACTCCTCTACTAACCCGCCCCTACATTCCGTGGCATACTTCTTGACTGCTACTTACCCCTGCAATATATAACTGTCCATCTCCTAATTCACCCCGCCCACCCTCACTTGAATACCTATTCCCTCTCCTACTGCCTCTTTCTAATAACCTACAACCAGTTCCGGTGAAAAGGTACGGTCAGAACCTGCTGAAAACTATGGGGGTTTCTGCCCGGGACTAGGAAACCCTAGATAATAAAGAAAATCATTTTAGATTTAACAAAGAATTCTATTGAAACAAAAATTAATTTTTTTCAAGCAAAGAAATTTCTTTGAATCGAGGAAATTGCTTTTAATTGAAAAAACGTTCATTGGACTGAAAAGCAATAAATATTTTTCTATGATTCACAGAAAATCTGTTTTTTTCCGTGAGCATTCAATTATTTTGTTCAAAATTTTTTTTTTGGGTGATTTCAACTGTTTTTATTTGAAAATTAGAATCGTTTTTTATAGAAATACCCATTATGTATTAAATTTTATAACGTACAAAATTACTTTTTCTTTGACATTGAAAAGCGACACGCGCGCATAGCGCGCAAATTATGATGCTAATGTTTAAATTCAATATCATTTCATTTTCAGAGGATCTAAGAAGGTTTGAAGTAAATAAAGAGAATGGCAAATGAAACAAAGGATAATACACATATGACGACTCCTGATCTTCCCACAATCTAATTATAACCTATTGTTATTATAAGCTACTACTCTAGTATATGGTTTCAAAAAAGAAAAACTAAATAAATATGAAAATAATTGGCATGCTCGCCTCTAGACCATAGTCATACTTAAGTTTGATTTACTATTCACGGGTTTTTCTAAAATATCCCTTGTGTAAATTTAGTGTAATGAACTGTTATAATAAAAATATATGAAGCATTCAATGAAAATTTATTTCCCTATCTCAATCTGCCGTTAACTTGTAGACGAAAATGATTTTTTCTTCAATTATCATTAGAATTACCTTATTTGTGATGATTGAGCAACCGAGTTGATCAAAAATTTCACTGAAATTATCCGACAATAAGTTAAGAGGGTTTCTGAAACTGCATATCGATGGGTTCTAGGAATATTAGCACAGAAAAAACTAAGAATAAAATTTGTTGCAGGAAATTTTTTAGAGCGATAAAGTTTTGTTCAGCTAACTTCGCGTCTTTCAAAATACATGTGTTTGTCATAGAGAAACAAAAGAAAGTTTAACCGATATTTGTGTAAAGTTTATCCTTTGAAGTTAATTTTTGTTGCAAAGAATCTTTCGTCGGAAATCGATGTAAAGTTTATCTCCTGTTTTTTCTGTGAGGCTATTGTTCAACATTCAACATCATCCCATTAGAAACAAGCACTATACTATCGTTCCGCTACGGATAAGAACTAGCCTAGAGTCAGTTAGCTAAGTTTTCAGGAGGAAGAAATGAAATTTTGTATTCGTAAATCAAATCAGGAACATAGAATAAATGAAGAAGTTTTGAAAGTAATAATATTCATAAGATGAATTTAATAAATAATTCAAAATAAATATCTTCTTGGTCGTAGCAATGACAAAAACTGTGTAGTTTTCTGTTCTTCAGTCTGTGTTGTGTGTCATTTTTGTATTATTTTCAGAAATAAATTAATAAAAAATTAAGGATATTGTTTCAAAGATGCTCATTGATGGAAATATTAATTATCTTGTTGATTACAGTTTTCTGTCTTATGTCAAATTTGTCTAGATAAAATTTTAAACATAACCTATAAGTTATGTCATAATGGAAAATGGATTTTAGGAACTTTTAGTCAAACAGTTGCATTTTTAACCCAAATAGATAAAATTTCTATCAAAAGAAATGAATTTTCAAATTGAAAAGCTGAATTTTTTGTGAAAAAGTTGAATTTTCACCCAGGAAAGATTTTTCCGTTAAAAGAAGAAAAGAATTTTAACCAAATTGTTTAATTTTCAACCCGAAAATATGAATTATCTAGCAGAACGTCAATTTTGCACTAATTAATTGAATTTATAACCAAATATACGAATTTTCTACAAAACAGTTGAATTTTCAACCCGAAAATATGAATTTCCAACAAAAAAGTTTATTTTCAATCAAAAAGTTGAATTTTAAACTAAAAACGATCAATTTCCAACGAAACAAAAAGAATTTAGACTGAAATACATAAATTCTGAAACAAATTGAATTTTTAACTAAAAGCGATCTGTTTCCAACGAATAATGCAATAGTTCAATTTTCAGTTAAAACAATTAATTTTCAACCAAAAAAGATGAATTCTCAATGCAAAAAATTTATTAGTTGTATTTTCTACTAAATACGATGAATTTTTAACCAAAAATAGAAAGGTTAAATTTTCAGATAGAAAAGTTAAATTTCCCTCAAACAAAAAAGCAATTCAAAAAAAAATAGTTTAATGTTCAACCAAATAATAGATTTTGTAACCAAAAGAGATGAATTTTAATTATTCATTTATTCATTTAAATTACGAGGAAGTAGCCCAATTACAGATGTAATCAACGAAGAGTATTTCATTTCTAGTTAGTCTAAACCCAAACTAAATATTAGTTTAATCTAAATTTGAAAAAAATTTGCTAGAATGTACGATTTGACACTAGCGTAGAAACAGGAGTATGAAGGGCCAAAAACAGTAAGCCCTTCCTTATCTGCATCATTTGCGATTCTATTCATTCGAGATATTGGTGAATGTCCGCCGAAACTGAATCTGAATTCATATAAATTGAATATATGAGATAGATCATTAGAACTTCGCAGGGATCTACATGGTGCATGTAAGTGTACACTTTCAAGTAATTAAGGCCAAGTAATATTCCCATTGACTAACTTGAGCATAAATTGAATATGTTTGAATATTGCTTTTCGCTGTGACTTCAAAGAGCTGATATTTAAAGCAGCAGCAATATGCTAATTATCGTGCGACAATCGTAGATCAGGAAGACCTAACTTAATTGCCTTCCATGAGGGAAACCTATTTTGAACACTTTCCAGTTTTTCAATATGCGGGGCGTAATGTGGAGACCAAATTTGTGAGCAGTACGTTAGAATGGGTCCAACTAACGTGATATACATATAATAAGCGTAATGTGTATGGTTGGGTAAATTCAACAGAGGGTCGTTTGATAAATTCCAGCATCTTAAGACCTTTATCTGGGCCATAATCAATATGCTGGAGAAAAGAGAGTTTATCCATAAAAATTCCAAGGTCGCGCATTACATGAACAGTTTCGAGGACAGACCCATCTATCGAGTATTGGAATTCGACAGGATGACAATGTTAAATATTTGTATAATGTCAGCAACATAAATATTAAATAACAGCGGACCCATGTGTGTTCCTTGAGGTACGGAAAACGTTGCAGTAAATTCGAGGGAGTACACACCGCTGAACTTAACAGGAAGCCCTTAACCGCTCAGATATCTATTAAACCATTCTAGTAAATTACCACAAATGTCAAATTCCTCTAGTTTCTGAATCAACCTCGTGTGATCAACCTTGTCGAAGGCACGCCAATAGTCACTGCAAATTACATCAACTTGCTTATTACTATCAAGCGCCGATTGAACTTTTGCTTTGTAGATTGGAACAACGTAATCAGATTTCCATTGAGAAGAATAGAAACCGGTAGATAAAGATTCAGTAAAAAGGTAACAAATTGGCCTAGAGATTGCGCAGCAGCAGTTTTTATAGAATAGAGGAGGGATGTCATCGGGACCAGCACCGTCATTACAGTTTATTACACTGACCCTCTCAAAAACTTCGGACAAGGCGATTTTAACATTACTAATATCAAGGGTAGAAATATTTAACTTGTTTGTTCCCAGATGCATCACGTTAGGCATGTCACTGTAAAGTCTATTATTATTAACATGTTTCCAAAAGTATTTCAATGCGACAATTTTCATGTAAAAGTTTGCACCTAGCCCTTAAGTTAGAGAAAACTTCGCGGTCTGTCTGCTTCCCTAAAGTCTTAAATCGAAAATGAGCTGCTTTTTTTTGGGCAAGCATATTAACTAAGTCTCGAGAAAAATATATAGGATATTTATCGCTACGAGTTTTTTGCCATGGTACATATAATTCAATTAACTCATACAAGACCGCGTAAAAATAAGTGCCACAATACTCTATATATTATTGAGTAAACAATGCATCCCAATCTACGGTTCCCAAAAGGAAAGTTATTGCTGCGTAATTCGCATCTTTTAAATCTAGATAAAAGTATGTATCAGAGCTTGACTATTATTATTTGCACAGTAATTGCATACAAGAACGTGAAAACCTAATCAAGAACCTTACATGAAGTATTCTACTCTTGGTTATTTGAGAAAGGTTATAAAAAACGCACGTGTTAGAAAGCGCGTTTGCGCTCTCTTTTGCACAAGGCAAGTCCCCGTTGCTGGAGGGGATACGTAATCGTCGCTCGTCATTGGTGCAGCGAATGTTAAAGATGTTATAGTCGCCAACGGTGATTGTAGCCATAGGTTTAGTAGACTCAAGAGCAGATTCTATAGCGGTGCAGTGATTTAAATAAACCTCTGAACGTGATAGTGGCGGAATGTAAGCAGTTCCTAACAAAATACGCTCATTTCCATTGAAGATTGTTACAAAAATCTGCTCGATAGAAGTAATTGGTGTTCGATATTAGAAGCTTCAAAATTTCAAGTGCACCGCAAGTAGTACTGCCCCACCTCGTTCAAAGTTACTCGATGGGTTATCCCTGTCCCTTCTGTAGATAGTGTAGTTATTCATACGCAACTCAGCGTTGAAGTGATTCGAATTGAGCCACGTTTCTGTCAAAATGATAACTTCGTACGTAAATTCCGAGAGAGCAATAGAATGCTGTAGGTGAATGAGTTTGTTTCGTAGGCCACGAACATGTTCGTAATAAATATTGAGGTTACACGGTGAGTCACATTGTTTACTTGGTGCAGACCGTCTCTCTTGTTGTCGGCTGGTGGTAGCATTCAATTCAAATTTATCAAGAAAGCTGCTGGAAGAACATCTTGACACATCCAATTGCTTTTCGTGAGCATAGTCTATTCTACTGGCCGGTCTCGACAGAGCTTTCTTGTAAGATGAACAGTCTTTCCTAAATACTGTGTGGTCGAATTTTACTCCAGGGATCTTCAACATTGTGGTCGCACGGAAGCACTTCGTGCATTTGCTTATAGAAGACCTACATTCGGCTTCTGGATAGGAACCGCTTCATTTTGGACAAGTGTACTGTGACAGTGTTAAGCTATATGGCAAAATCTAAACATTTCATGCATCTCAAAACGCTCAAATGATCGGGTACCGTGCAGCTCGCCCACCCTACATAAATTGTTCCTTTTTCTACTAGTGTATTGTGAGTGGTTGGATCAACTTCGAGAAATACTGTATAGAAATTATTATTATTATTTCTGTTAACTTTTTTGAAGAGAACTTTCATCTGAAATTCCGGAAATCAGAAATTTTGTTTTGGTTGCAGATTTTGGGGATTAGCTCATTTTTTTCTTCAATTTGATTGGCATGTGTACTCTAAATTGTAACATAAGGGTAGATCTTGCGTGGCTCCTTGATGATGTATTCGTCACCTAGCTGATTTTCAACAGCCTGAGATAGCTTCTCCCTAGATCTGAAGTCCGAACAGCTGATTACGAAACCCCCACTTTACCCCCTTCTTACTGATGTGACACGAGCCGAATGTTCACTAGAACTGACTTTATTTTTAACGGCTTTTGTCATTTCCTGACATGTTTGCGTCTCGTTCTTAAGCTTTATGACAAGTTCTGCGTCTCGATATGAAGTAAAAAGCCTCGGCCGAGTCCCGCCATCTTGCTTCCTCTTTTCCTTAAACTCGGCGGCTTTCATCTTCATAATTTTTAATTCCTTTTTCAGTGAATCAATCAACTCAGTTATGCCATTGATGTAAACGCATATCTCATTTTGCTATTCTAACGAAACTATTCTTTAATTTGCTGTTAATTTATTATGTAAACAATTTCTCAATTGTTCACATTCGTTAATTATCCAATTCAGACATATTTTAAATAAGATAATGAATTTAACCATATTCCTGACAAAGCAGATGTTCAAAATGTTAAATTCCCCAAATTATAAAATGCCAGAATTGCAAAATTTAAGGATGATCAAATTCCTCAAAGTTTAAGATATTACCGAATTTTAAAATTCCCGATAATAGAAAATACAAGAAATAAAATTGCCGACACGGGAAAATATTTGAATGTTAAAATTCCCGAATCTAAATAATTAAAAATTTAGAAATTACAAAAAAATGAATAATAAATTAAGTAAAATACTTGTATTCAATTATAGTATGATGCGCGAAAATGGGGAGAGATTTCATTTTCACATCACATCACACGAGACGAAAGTTCAGTTTTTCTTCCTGGCTGCGTACGATGCTTTTCATCACACAGCCCAACTCTTATTTTGGCAACTTTGAACATTTCTAGTAAATTTAGAAATTTTGGTAATATTGGTAATTTGGTTTTTTGGAAATTTTTAGGAATTTCGGAAATTTATCGGTCATCCAAGGTAACTTTAGTTATTCACAACTTCGTATGATTTACCCATTTTTCCAAAATGTTCGAGAATATCCGGTAATATATGGAAATTGTATTTCGCGCCTCCTCCTCAAGATCAAATGGGAGTACCCCTACTTCCGGTCAGTCCAGCCACGATTTTCAGAGTTAAATAGAGAAAACATGGTGCGCGTTTTTCTTCTGTTCTGTGATACGTGAGCTTTGCCATTCCTTTCTTTTGTGTCAGTCACACTAGATGTGTTTTTCAAATACTTTAATTGAGTATTCGTTACAATGGGAAAATGAAAAAAGATGAGAAACGGCAGATTGTCGTCATCCTCCACGTCTTCCAGTTCATTAGAAGATGAAATCCATAGATCCAAAAAGGGTAAAAAGCTTCTGATGAGAATTATGAAGCTGGAGAAAGATGCAAAGAAAGCAAAGGCAGGACTCCACAGAGTGTCTGCTTCTGATTAGTTGATATTAAAATCACTCAATCTAGCTAAACTCGTTTTCCTTCTATGTGCGAATATATTCCTTGTAATATTTATTGGGCTCTAACCTGTGAAATTTTTGCACAAGTCTATTTTCGGGCTCTAACCTGAATATTGTCAAGCATCTCGATTCAACCTAAGATGGCGTCGTACATTGCGATTAAGCACATGCTAAATAGCTTAAAAGGACCTATACTGTTTTTTTAAAGAAATTGTGATTAATTGTGGGCTCTAGCCCGATAGAAATCATTGATCTAACCAAAAACTTATTTCATTTAAGAACTCGTTCTTAACGCAAGATCTAACCTATCGGAATGCATATGTCCTAAACTAAACATAATTGTGCATATGCTGCTAAGCTTTTTGGGCTCTAACCCAGTAAAATTATTTGGACTGCCCAAAAAATGTTTTCGTTTAAGACCTCTTTCTTAATACGAGATATAACCTATCAGAATGCAATGGTCCTAACCTTAACATTCTGCATATGCCGATAAGGTTAAGTGTGGACTCTAACCCAGTAAAAATATTTGGGCCAACCAAAGAATGTTTCCGTTCAAGACCTCTTTCTTAATACGAGACATAAGCTATCAGAATGCACTGGTCCTAGCCTAAACATTCTGCATATACTGATAAGCTTAAATGTGGGCTCTAACCCAGTAAAAATATTTTTTTTAAATTAAAATTAGTTATTTTAAGATATTGTTCTTAATAGGGGCTCTAACCCTTTAGAATTTCAATATTCTAACCTAAAAACAAAAATTATGCAAGAGTGACTACTGGGTCAGGGGAACTGAGGCACTTTTACAAGAGGGTTACTTAGCCATTTCCTAGAACATTCTCGGAGGATCATGATGACGTCACAGAATGAAAATAATGCGCAATTTTAAGAGCCCATTTTATGTAAACAGGTTCAAGGTTATTACGAAAAAAAAACAAGGATGATTTATTGCTCCCTTATAGATAAGACATATTTAATGCGCAAAATATGCAGACATATAAATGTGAAATATGATATCACATCCTGTTTTTATCTATATGAATTTGATTTATTCTGACGGATCAGGTTACACCTGATAGCTACTGCAGTTCAAGAATTGTAAGAGCCAAATTAATGTAAATACGTTCAAGGTTATTACGAGAAAAACAAGGATGATTTATTGCTTCCTTATAGATAAAAAAATTAATTTAATGTGCAAAATGTTCTGCAGCTGTAGCGGTCGTGTCCGTGCTACGTTTCTGAAATATTCTTGATATTGGATGGGCAAGACAGAATCCGTCCCGTGTTCAATGTGTGATTGACTATATAACATCTGGTAGACCGTTCACGGAAAGGGTTCGAAAGTTCGCCCAAGAACTGAGGATCTTGAATCACACACTAAACAAGTCAAAGCTGCTGACAATCAAGCAGCATTTTTTTGGAAAAATACGGCTGTTACCTGACGCAAGGAGGAGAATACAGAAGAAGTAGAGATGGATTAGGGAGAATCAACAGTTTCTCGCTGACTGATCGCGCCTCTTAAGCGATCTCCCTGTTTCTGTAAAAAATCCACCCAAGCCCAAGGAGGTAGAGACTTTTTGGAGAGAGGTGTACAAGATCCCAAAAACACTAGAGTTGAAAGAGGATACTGACAATATCATCCGCTTCAAGGGGTTTTGCGACAACCTCATAAAATCTGAGAAGGAATATCCACTAATCACTGCCGAAGAGGTGAAAAAAGCACTTAGAGGCACGAAGAACTTTTCCGTTGTTGGACCAGATTGTATCAAGAACTTCTGGTGGAAGAAGTTTGCTTTCACACACCAACATTTGGCCCGCATATTCACCTCATATTTAAAGTCGGAGACGCCCATTCCGCAGTGGCTGGTGTTAGGACGCACTATACTCCTGCCGAAACGAGAAGTGCCAAATTTTCTGGAACTACGATTTTCGGGCAGCAGTCTCCGTTGCTCACTCGAGGCCTGACATTGTTCTCCAAGACTTCGAGAAACGAACTATATTCGGGATCGAATTCTCGGCTCCGTCCGAATACAACATTTCTTCAAAGGAGAAAAAGAAAGAGGAGAGGTATCAAAACCTTAAAAGAGAGCTGCAATGACTGTACCCACAATATTCGGTGCAAGTAATTATCCTTGTGATAGGTGCTCTCGGAGGTGCAAAACTATCACTGGCTCGTAACCTTAAAGCCATACCCGCGTGCCAAAAATATGCCAAGGCACTTGCGAGATGGATGTAGAAAGCTATCATCCTTGGGTCGCTTCGTATCCTCAAGACACACGAGGGTTTCGCCGGCCTGTCGTTGTGAGTTCGTCGTGCCTTGTCACCCATCTCACGGTCATGAGACGTGCCCATAGGTGCGATTTACCGCGGTTTTACTGGGAGCCTGTGTTAAAAGTTTGTCATAAGGCTAACCGCAGGATTTCACTGGGAGCGGGTGCTAATCTGACAAATTGTAACCGCTTCTAGCCAAATCACGGTAAAATTTCGGCTGGAACCACGTCTCAAGAACGTGAGATAGGTGGTTACAGTCTCCAACGAATTCAGTACGATGATCCAGCAAAAGTCTCGTGCACCCTGAGGACACGGAGCGACCCAAGGACGACCGCCTTCTGCATTTTCCCCGCAAGTGTCTCAGCATTTTGTTGACACACTGGGATGCTTTTCAGGCTATTAACCAGTGTAACCTTGGCACCTCCAACAGTGCCGATGATTAAGACGATTAGCTTAACAGAATATCTCGGGTATAACCGTCGCAACTCCCTTATAAGATCTTTATACCTCTCTTTTCTTTCTCCTTGGCTGCGACGTTTTTGTCAGCTGGTGCCAAAAATTCGATAACGAACATGGTTCGTTTCTCGAAGTCAAGGAGAACTATGTCAGGCCTCGAGTGCGCAACAGAAACAATTGTCGAGCATATGAAATTCCAGTATATGCGGCACCTCTCATTCTCGATAATTGACTCTATTTTAATAGAAGCGTTTAGCGGAGCGGTATTTGAACTAATGCTGTAAGAGTGACAGACATGGTAATAAAGTACTCTTAGTGCCGCCTTGTGACTTTGGATGTAGGTTGTTCCCGCATGAATTGGACAACCAGATAGTATGTGTCCTAGATGCTCGGGGTGTGCATGACACGGTCTGCAGCTATCATCGGGAATGTCTTGGCTCCAAATGTGGCAACGGTATGCTAGAGTGGACATGTCACCGTCTTGACATGCCAAAATGAAACCCTCCGTGTCCGACTTCAATTCGGGTGATTTAAGGAAAGAAAACGTTAGCTCATACGACATCGCTTGATCTTCCACACTTCTGTGGAAGATGCCGCGCATCCTCTTGTCGAGGAACTGTTCGTGGATAAGATTTGATGCATTTTGCTCACCCCTGATATTGAAGTCAAGGCCGAGTGTTTCAGCAGCTTTCTCCGCTGCTTTGTACAGAAACGCCCCTTTGCCCACTTCTTCGTGTTTCCTGACGATTTTAAGAAGAGGGTCTTTTCCATTTGCGACTGTATGTGCTGTACCCAGAATAATACTGTTGTGAAGACATTCAAGATTCAGTATTCCGCGACCACCATAACGGCGTGGGTTTTAAAGTCGCGGAACAGAAGACTTAAGGTGCATTCTTTTGTTTATGTGCATAACCTTTTGGGACCCGATATCGAGGGATCTGAGCTCGTCCTTTGTCCATGGAACTACTCTAAATGAATAGAGTACCACTGGGACGGCAAGCCTGTTCTTCGCAGATACTTTGTTCCAAGCCGACAGTTCGGAAGACCATATCCGTCGGATGAGACGTTTGTATCTGCATCGAAGAGTATCCTTTATATGTACACTGAAAAAGGTACAGGAGCCCTGTGTTACCACAGCGTAGCATGAGTGTGCTAAACGTGCACACGTCAGCACGCCTTGTAGATAAGGAGTTCATCCCTACTCTTTTAGGCAAGTTTCTCTCGCAAAAGTTGAAGAGAGACGCCGTACCAGGCTTTAGGACGTCTGCTGCTCTATGCTGAAAACATTTGAGTAAGCAGGCAGCCTGTGGCGTATAGCCGTGATATGAACCGTGCGTTGCACTATACTCTATCCTTTGAGCGAACCTCCGTCTCAATTTTCGGATCTTTGCGGTCCTAAAAGTGTAGCGCGGGTTTCTAGTCGGGTATGTCACGCAGGGCCACCTGAAATAAGTTGGCAGGTGTTTGCTCATGGTAAGCAGGCGTGACTTTAACGTAATTTAACATTATTGTTTGAATTGTTATTTTTATTTGAAACAATTTTTTTTTTTCGATTCTAAAGTTCGAAAAATTTTTTTTTTGTTATAATGCACAACTATTGTACACAACACAAAATATTTTTTTGTTAAAATAAAATAACGTCCATAAATGAACCTATTCTGGTTATTTTGAGCCATCATATTAAAAATCTGATCACTGATTCGTAATCAATGACCACGAAAACCCTTAGTACGCGTTTCATCCGTCTTCAGAAGTTATCAAAAATGCACCCATTTGGGGTCTCCTATGACCCACTTTGGGTCATAACATTTAAAATCTGACCAATAATTCGAAATCAGCGACCGCTTGGAAGTTCGTATTGAATCCGATTAATTTCAACCGAATTCGATCGAACGAAATATAGAACTTTTTTCAGATTAATTCGGATTAACTCAGATTGGTTTGGATACAGATTCCCGAATTATTCGGATGACTTCGGATTGGTTAGGAATGAATTCCTATTTGAAACTTTCGCCAGGAATATCATCACGAAAAGTGTATTTCAGAATTTATGGTTAGTTATGAATGAATATGAAACTATAATATCCTTGGCGAAAGTATCAGATAGGAATCCATTACGAATCATACCGGAATCTGTATCTGAACCAATCGATGCAAGTTCGATACAAATCGGTTAAAAATAAATCCGACTTAATCTGTTTAAATCCGAACTTCCAAACCGAACCAATTTTTTGATCCAAATGAATCCGAATCAATCCGAACTCGGAATGACCTGAACCGATTTTAAATCCGAATGAATCCGAGAGCGGATTGAATTGGATTTATTCGGATTGAAAATCGATTTAGGTCAATCCAAATTCGGATTCATTCGGATAGAAAATTTGGTTTGGATTGGAAGTTCGGATTGAATCCGATTAATTTTGAACCGAATTCGATCGAACGAAATGCAGAATTTTTTCGGATTAATTCGGATTAACTCAGTTTGGTTCGGATACAGATACCAGAATAATTCGGATGACTTGGGATTGGTAAGGAATGAATTCCTATTTAAAACTTCCACCAGGAATATCATTATGAAAATTATGTCCCAAACAAATCATTTGGGCATTCTAACAAGCATTATAAAGATCGGTACATGCTTCATAAAAGGCTCAACTGGTAGAACAACCATTAGCGAGTGTTTTTTGTTTTGTTTTTGGAGTAGCAGTGTTTCCACTAGTTTGTACTTTGCTTTGCCCTCTATTTCAGACAGCTCCCACCCCAAACGCAATAACGCTGCTACTCTAAACATTCGTACTGTGGTGGCCTTTACGAGACTGCGCGCGCCGAGAAAGCGGCGATCTTGAAGAACGGTACCCGCTCTCGCCTATACTTTTGGGATAGCAGCGATCCGAAAAGAGTAGCAAGGATCTCCTTTATGCGTGGCACGGCTGCGCACCCGTCTTTCGTACAGCTGGTAGCTCGTAAGTTTTTCAGTGTAGATATCACGTCCTGAATGCGGCTCTGTGGCACGCTCAGATATGTGTAGGTCTCTCCAGCGCCAAGGTGTCGTATAGCGCTTGTGTCGACGAGCTAATGATCTTCGGGGATGCTATTAAGTTTTTCTTCCTTCAAATTAACCTTGGCGCATTTCTCTAACTCGAACTCCATTGCAATCTCTTGAGTGTACTTTTTGACAATGTCTAAAGCTAGATGTGGTTTCTCTATATTTTTAGCATAGATCTTGAGATTATCCATGTAAAATACATGAGTGACCTTATGCTTTCGATCTCCAGGTTCGCCGCAGAGGTACCCTTCGGAATGGCGAAGTGCAAGAGATAGTGGCAATATTTGAGGCAAAAGAGAAGAGGGCTCATGGTATCGACCTGAAACACACCTCTCTGAAAGGTGACACTGTTATTGATCACACGATGTTTTCCAGATGAGATAATAAATCTGGTTCTCCAAAGGGGCATTAATCTCTGTATGCACCTCACGATTCAAGCTTTCCAGCAGACAGATGATAAGCCTATGAGCGGTTGAATCAAAAGCTTTCCGGTATACAGACATCTCTCGTCACACAGGTCCAATTGCCCGAACAATTTTATCATTAAGGATATCTGTGAAATCTTATACAGTGTGTTCAGTCAAGTTATTGGCCGGTAATTTTTAGGTTCAGCTAAGTTGCCCGTCTTCGGCAGGAGAACTGTGCGCCCTTCCATCAACCACTCCGGAATAGGCTCTTCCGACTTTAGATATGAGGTGAAAATTCGAGCCAGGTACTGGTGGGTTCAAGGGAACTTCTCCCACCAGAAGGTCTTGATACCTTCTGGTC
This sequence comes from Andricus curvator, assembly GCA_932195095.1. Classification (NCBI taxonomy): domain Eukaryota; kingdom Metazoa; phylum Arthropoda; class Insecta; order Hymenoptera; family Cynipidae; genus Andricus; species Andricus curvator. The sequence goes on from CAKNYM010039128.1 coordinate 29,514, forward strand.
CCGGAGCGGAATAGTTCTTCATGCCTCTTAATAAGTTTTTCAACTCGTCGGTAGTGATAGGTGGGCATTCCTCCTCAGGTGTTACGAGGGAATTGCACAGCTTCTTAAAGCTATTTATGTTCTTTGAGCCTTCTTCAATTGAATTTAGGATTTTGTAGACTTCTCTCCAAAATGCTTCGACCTAATCTGGTTTGGGCGGATGGTCGACAGTAACTGGAGGGTCTTGGAAGATTTGAGATGGGTCACACAAAAACTGTTGATTTTCTCTGACCCACCTCTCTCTCCGCTCTAGACTTCTCCTAGCGTTAGCTAGTACTCGTATTCTGTCAACAATATGCTGCCTGATGGTCAGTAGCATTGACTTGTTGATTTTGTGATGACAGATTCGCAGTTCACGCGCGAACTGTCGAACCTTGGCAGTGAAAGTCCTGCCAGATGTTATGTAGTCCATCACACACTGAATGCGGGACGCGTACTGCCTTGCCCATCCCATCTTTGTGCTGAGTTGATGTATTCGTCTTTTGGTCTTATGATCAATCGTTGGTTTTGTTTCATGGTTTGCATCTGTCAAAGTTTTTGATGCATTGTACACACCACAGTTGATAGTCCAGAGGTCGGATTCTTCGGAAAAATCTCCACGAAGTTCATGATCCAGTTCAGTCAGATCTTTAGGCTTGGGAGGAACCTTAATGTTGATGTTTTTCCGGGTCCTGAAGCATCGTTCTTCCTCTATTGGATGCCTGTTCGCAGTTGGTCTCAGTTTCGCCTCTCTTTCTCTGTTGCCAGCTTATTCTGGCTGCGGTTGAGTAGGCGCTCTGCTTATATAACCCCTTTTTCGGAGTTCCTTGGTACGATTTCGCTGACGTTTATGCGAAAAATGAAGGAGCTCTGAGTGTTTCTCGCAACACAGTGTATGCAGTCGCGCCATGTTACCTTTTCGTTCAGGGGCCATACTGGTATCATAGCACTCCAGCAGGTCGTCCCTGAGTCGATCCGTTCACTTAAAAGTAATGAGATTCTGCCGGTCAATCGCATTGACTCTGCCTTGATTGGCTGCGCCAACTCTAGGGTAGTCGGCATTGTTGTCCGACCCATTGTCGGAAGTCCTACGCGTTCGATTGTTTTGAACCGCACTTATTACAACTATGTTTGGTATTGTCATTGTTATTCCTACGAGCAGATAGGGAAAAGGGTTCGTCCATCCTTGTAGAGCCCCGCATGCAAGGATAAAGCTGTATAGTTTGAGAGGTCGCCCGGCATCCCAGAATCACCGTTTGAGACACCTCACCTAGGTGCCATTCAGCTCTCGACACGGTTGTTACGCCTCCGCTTAGGGGTTGTTCTTTCGGGACCATCCCTGGAGAATTGTCCGCGACTGTTTATTAATTATTATGACAATATTCATCAGAAACCCTTGGTACAGGGACCCTCTCTCGGCAACCTGAGGACGCGTTCGGTGGCTTCGTCATAGGCCCTTTGGTTCGATTCCCAAGGAACTAAAACCGAAACCGAAGCCGAATATATAAATATGAAACCGAAACCGAATATTCGGCTTCGGTTTCGGTTTTCGTTCTTTGGGAATCGAACTGAAGAGCCTATGACAAAGCCACCCAACGCGTCCTCAGATTGCGGATAGAGGGTCCCTTTACCAAGTGTATCTGCTGAATATGGTGACAATAATTAATAAGCAGTCGCGGACAATTATCCAGGGATGGTCCCGAAGTAATAACCCCCAAGCGGAGGCGTAGCAACCGTGCCCTTATAACACCTGAGGAGGAATGCTGACCTATCACTACTGAGGAGCTGAAAAACGTATTAGGAGGCATGCAGAACTATTCCGCTCCAGGACCAGATGGTATCAAGACCTTCTGGTGGAAAAAGTTTCCTTCAAGCCACCAGCACCTGGCCCGAATTTTCACCTCATATCTGGAGTCGGAAGAGCCTATTCCGGAGTGGTTCTTGGAAGGGCGCACAATGCTCCTGCCGAAGATGGGCAATTCAGCTGACCCTAAGAATTACAGGCCAATAACTTGTGCCGAACACACTGTATAAGATCTTCACAGCTATCTTAAATGATAAGATTGTTCGAACAAGTGGACCTGTGTGGCGAGAGGTGTATAAACAACCCGGCTCAAAGAAAAGCCTAGCAGGATGTCGGGAGAACCTGCCCATCGATAGATGTGTTTGTGAAGACGCAGCATCCTATCAGCGATTCCTATCGATGGCCTGAATTGATTACCGGACAGCTTTCGATTTAACCTCCCATAGACTTATCATCTGTCTGCTGGAAAGCTTAAAGGTTTATCCGCACATCGTGATGTGCATAGAGAGAATAATGCCGCTTTGGAAAACCAGATTTACTATCAAATCTAGAAAACATTGTGTGATCACTAACAGTTTCACCTTTCAGAGAGGTGTGTTTCAGGGCGACATCATGAACCCTCTCCTCTTTTGCCTCACATTGTTGCCACTATCTCTCGCACTGCACCATTCCGAAGGGTACCTCTGCGGCAACCTGGAGATCGAAAGCATAAGGTCACTTATGTATTTTACATGGATGATCTCAAGATCTATGCTAGAAATCAAGAGAAACTACATCTGGATCTAAATATTGTCAAAGAGTATACACAAGAGATTGGAATGGAGGTCGGGTTAGAAAAATGCGCCAAGGTCAGTTTAAAGAAAGGAAAACTTAATGACATCCCCGAAGATCTTGAGCTCGTCGACAGAAGCGCTATACGACACCTTGGCGCTGGAGAGACAGAGAGCCACAGAGCCGCATTCAGGACGTTACATCTATAAAGGATACTCTCCGATGCAGATACAAACGTCTCATCCGACGGATATAGTCTTCCGAAAGGTTATGCACATGAACAAAAGCATGCACCGTAAGTCTTCTGTGCCGCGACTTCACATCTCACGCCTACAAGGTGGTCGCGCAATACTGAATCTTGAATGTCTTCACAACAGGATTATTCTGGGTACAGCACATATAGTCGCAAATGGACAAGACCCTCTTCTTATAATGGTCGGGAAACACGAAGAAGTGTGCAGAGGAGCGTTTCTGTACAAACAGCGGAGGAGGCTGCTGAAACACTCGGTTTTGCGTTCAATATCAGGGGTGAGCAATATGCATCAAATCTTATCCATCTTGAATACTCACTTCTAAAGACCCGGATTAAGAAAGCACAGGAGAAAAACTTCCGCGAACATCTCCTCGACAAGAGAATGCACGGCATCTTTCACAGAAATGTGGAGGATCAGTCGATGTCGTATGAGCTAACGTTTGCTTTAATTAAATCACCCGGATTGAAGTCGGGCACGGAGGGTTTCTTTTTGGCATGTGAAGATGCTGTATTTTCCACTCTAGCATACCCTCGCCACATTTTGAGCCAAGACATTTCCCATGATAGCTGCAGAGCGTGTGATGCACACCCCGAGCATCTAGGACACATAATATCTCGTTGTCCAACTCATGCGAGAACGACCTACATCCAAAGGCACAATACGGCACTAAGAGTGCTTTATCATCATCTCTGTTACTCTCACGGCATAAGCCCGAATACAGCTCCGCCAAACGCTCCTAGGGTAATAGAGTCAATTGTCGAAAATTAGAAGTGCCGCATATACTGGAACTTCATATTCTCGACAATTGTTTCTGTGGCGCACTCGAGGCCTGACATAGTTCTCCTTGACTTCAAGCAACGAACCATGTTCGTTATCGAATTTTCGGCACCAGCTGACAAAAACGTCACAGCCAAGGAGAAGGAGAAGAAAGAGAGGTATAAAGATCTGATAAGGGAGTTGCGACGGTTAAACCCGGAATATTCTGTCAAGGTAATCGTCCTAATCATCAGCGCTCTTGGAGGTGCCAAGGTTTCAATGGTTAATAGCCTGAAAAGCATCCCTGCGTGTCAAAAAAATGCTGAGATACTTGCGGGGAAAATGCAGAAGGCGGTTGTTCTTGGGTCGCTCCGTGTCCTTAGGGTGCACGAGACTTTTGCCGGATCGTCGTATTGAATTCGTCGGAGACTGTGACCACGTATCTCGCGGTCGTGAGACGTGGTTACAACTGAAATTTTACCGCGATTTCGCTGGGAGCGGGTGCAATTTTTCAGATTAGCACCCGCTCCCGGCGAAATTCTTCGGTTGTCCTTATAAAAAACTTTTAACTATATATGTTACAGTCAAAGTACATTGTCCAGAAATATATGTATATAATCCCTAGGCATTATATACCGGGTGTCCAAAAAGTCCCGAAACGGCTGAATATTTCCTCAGGTAAGATATTTTTCAGGGCGGTCAAGGTTCATTCTTGAAGAAACTTTCAACAAGGAATTCAATGGTGACCTTTATTTTATCTTGACCATGACCTTCACGGTCATTTCGAGGTCAAATTGATTTTTTTAAATGGGAACCTATATTTTTGACCCCGGGAACTGAGAGAGCGGAAAATTTTACGTCCAGATATGACCCTAACAAATCGAAAATTTGACCTGGAAAGGTCAGGGAAAGGTCAAACAACGTGCAGCAGGATGACTCGACTGGCATGCATTTTGGAAGAAAATGTCCTGATGAAGGTTCTGGTCATAGACAAGGTCAAAGTCACCAATCGATCGGGAGTATAAAATTTTACAACTCTTGCGTTGAACATTTTCTTCATAAATGCATGCTGGTCGAGTCATCCTACTGTACGTTGTTTGACCTTGCCATGACCTTTCCAGGTCAAATTTTCGATTTGTCAAGGTCATATCTGGACGTAAAATTTTCCGCTCTCTCAGTTCCCGGGGTCAAAAATAGAGGTTCCCATTTAAAAAAATCAATTTGACCTTGAAATGACCGTGAAGGTCATGGTCAAGATCAAAATAAAGGTCACCATTGAATTCCTTGTTGAAAGTTCCTTCAAGAATGACCTTGACCGCCCTGAAAAATATCTTACCTGAGGAAATATTCAGCCGTCCCGGGACTTTTTGGACACCCTGTATAATGACCAACAGAGTCCAGGCAAAGTATGTAATACTCTCTATTATACAGATTGCCTAGGCATTATATGTAATGCCCAGAAGAGACCAGGCAAAGTGTGTAATAAATATTCTCCATTTGAGCTGTTTTTGGTTTTCTTGAAAACTTCATTACTTTGGTGATTTTGAAGATAGTTACATGTATTTTTCTAATTATTCATAATAAGACGCAGTTAAAAAAAAATCTATTTTTGGAAAACAAAAATTTAATAAATTTTTGGATTTTTCAGAAACAAATATTTAAACTCGATTTTTGGAAAAAATCCACTTTTGATTTTCTTTGGAAAATTGTTTAAAGATAGTTTACGATGTGCTCTAAAATCCCTGTAAATATAAAAATGGGATCTTCCTTACTTTTCGAGAAATAATTAAAAATGCATTGGAATTTTCTTTTTCAAATTTAATTTGTTCGAATACGAATTAAAACCTATTTATTAAATATGACCCGCAGAGTCTGTTTTATAGGGCACCAAAGAATCCCATAAGTGGAAAATTGGGTTTAGCGAGTTTGTAGCGCTAATCAATTTGTAGTGCATAAAATAATACTTTCTATTAATAATTGGTCGTGTATTGAGCTCCGGCAAATTTTGCCGTATTTAAAGTTTATAGTCCGGCAAATTTTTTGTGTCAATAAGGAACTTTCTGTTCCGATGATATTTTTTGCTACTTTGGAAAAATAGTAGAATATTTTACTATTTTATCATTAAATGAGGAATATTAAGTTATAAATACACACAAAGTGTCATATAATCAAGAATGTTACACACTAAAGAATTGCTCACCACTTGACTATTCCTATAATAATACACTTTATCACTAATTTGCGAATTGTCTAGCAGATGGCAGCACTTCAGATTCGAATCACGAATCCTCACGATCACTTTCCTGTGGCCAGTCACTAACACTCGTATTTTTTTAAGGTAGACTTGGAAAAGGGGTTCGAGATGTGACAGATCACTCTTCTGTGACCAGTCACTAAAAGTTTTTAGGAATTTTTACTTAGAATAGAGTTCGAAAGCGCGGTTTTTCCGAATTTCTAACTTATTTCCAACTTTTCGATTAGAGTAAGGTGATAATTAATCCAAGTTGACAAAAATATTTGTTTAAACAATTAAATGTTATTTTTAATAATATTACTTTAAATAATACTAGAATGTTGTGGTTTTTTTTTCTGAAATATTCAACCTTTTTTTCACTTTTCAATTAGTGCGAGGTAATAATGGATGCAATTTAACAAATCTAATGTTTTTTAACAAATTTCTATTGTTTATGAATATCTTCTCTTATAGTAATGATAGGTAGTTGCGTGTTTTTTCTAAAATTTTCAACGTATAGTCTAAAAACTGCAACTAACTATCATTAATAAAAAAGATGGTTATAAAAAATAGTAATTTGTTAAAACAATTATGCTTGTTCAATTCAATTTATTATTGGTTTGCTTGAACTGAACAGTTGATAATACGTGAGATAATTCGGAAGGAACCGCGACTTTATAACTTTATACTAAGAGAAAATTGCTAAGATCAAAAATAAATTGTTTAAATAATGTATATAAAGATCTAATTATCAATCAAAAGTTGTATTATAAATCATTTGTATAAAAAAACACGAAAAAGTCAGAATTAGAGCCAAAAACTCGCAAAACCAAATTTTTTACTTACGAGGTTTCTTTGGGACCCTTCAAAACAAACTTTTGGGGATGATATTTAAAAAATAAGTTTTTATTCGTGTTTTATGGCTTATTTTGAAGAAAAATGTTGAATTTCAACTTGATTTACATAATATTAACGATTCTGAATAAAATTTACAAAAACTTTTACTAGGAATCTGTATTAGCATCGGAGATGGTAACGATCGATCCGAAGAGAAATCCTTTCACACACACTATGGAAAATCAAATCTACAATATCGATCAAAGTTATATCCTCTAATACAGAAAATGTTTATCGTCCTCGGAATAGATGGGGCTATAAATTAAAAATTTTTAAATCAAATTTATTCAGAAACAAGATCTTCTCCAACTGATGTTCGAATCCCAGCGGAGTGACAGGAGAAGATATTTTTTGTGAATGAATTAAATTCAAAAATAAAAAATGGTTAAAATAAGTTTTAAAAAATTTCCTGTTACGAATCTCTTAAAAATTCAGTGAGCTTTTATTTAAAAAGGAACGTCAAAATCTGTGGAAATTTTAAATAAAAAATTGATGATACTATTCAACATTCTTCAACAAGGCAAGGTTTTTTTAAATATTCCTGCAAAACAAAGTGTCAAACCAATAAGTTTTTATGTGTAAGAAACAAAGATCAGGTTAATCAAAATGTCATTCCAGCATGCCGCGGTTTTTCGTACTTTTGAATTCTAACAAAAAAATGGCGTCGAAAATAGTTATAGAAACATTTTGCTAAAGTTAATAATTACCGAGTAATTAACAATTAAAGATTAGCCAATCAGAAACACGCGTTAGACGGTCGACAGTCCATGTGCCATCGACAAGAGTGTGTGCATAAACAAGTTCAGTTCGTATAATTTCTCCAACGTTCGCTTTTCCAGTAGGTTGTGACTCTCTGGTGTAACTTCACACGTCAACGAGATACAAAAATTAAAAAATATATTTTCCACAATCCGACAAGTTAGACAACATTCTCATGAATTCTATAAAATTCTCTTGAATTCTGCAGAATTTTCAAGTACTTAGTAAAATTCTCCTGAATTATGAAGAATTCTTCTGAATTCAGCAGAATTTTATTAAAATCAGCAAAATTCTCTCTAATTCTGTGGGACTCTTTTGATTTCAGCAGAATTCTTTTGAATTTAGTGGAATTCTCTTGAATTTTGTATCATTCTTATGATTCTAGTAGAATTTCCTTGAATTGATCATAATTCTCTGAAATTCTGTAAAAATATCTCGTAAATTCAGTAGAATTCTCTTAAATTATGTAGAATTCTCCTGAATTGTGTATAATTCTTTTAAATTCAGCAGAATTCTCTTAAATTCTGTAGAATTTACTTGAAATAGGTAAAATTCTCTTAAACTTTCTCTTGAATTCAGTAAAATTCTCCTGGGTTTGGCAGAATTCTCTTGAATTTAGTTAATTGATCATGTTTTCTTTCAAAATCAGCAGAATATTCTTAAAATCAGCAATATTCTCTCGAATTCAAGAGAATTCTCTAGAGTTGGGCAGAATTTCCTTGAATTAATAATAACTCTCTGGAATTCTGTATAAATATCTCGTAAATGTAGAATTCTCTTTATTTATGCCTTGTCCTAAAATCTATATAATTCCCTTGAAGTCCATAGAATTCTCTTGAATTCAGTAGACTTCTCCTACGTTTGAAAGAATTTTCTTGAGTTGAGCTGAATTCTTTTGGATCCGGTACTCTCACAAGACTGTATTCGATACTCTCGTCACAAGAAAAATATATGACACCTCAAAAAACCACCCCTAGTACATTTAACGAACCGAGTCTCAGTTGCCTTCAACTAAAGCAGGCAAAAAACATTCAGGCTATAAATAGTCAACCCAGACACCTATTTCTAAGACTCTAACAGATATCACCATATCTACAATAATATCACACAGCCTTAAAAAAGCACCCCTAGTACATTTAACGAATCCAGTCTTAGCTTCCTTCAACTAAAAAAGTCAAAAAATTAAAAAAATGTATGTTTAAAATAATCACCCCACATACTTTCCCAAGAGTTTATTAGGTATCCCGATCCCTGCAATAATATTCAACAACACCAAAAAACTACCCCTAGTACACTAAACAGAACCCTTCTGAGCTGCTTTTAACTAAATCGGGGAAAAAATTTGAAATGAAAAATAGTCATTCCAGGCACCTTGCCAAGACTTTAGATTATATCCTTATCCTTACTGTAACTTTCAGCAACACCAAAAAATTACCCCTAGTACATTTATCAAACTTCATCTAAGCTGCCTGCAACTATAAGAGCTCCGTGGTGGAATGAGTTTGATGACGTCTTTTATTATATTCGCTAAGGAAAGAAACCTCATAACTAGTGATGCATTCGAGACAATTTCGAGAAAATTCGAGATTTTCTTGAAACATGTTTAGGTGAACTCGAAACTTCATGGTGATCGAGAATCTCGAATAAAAAATGTCGAGATCTCGAGGTGAGAATCTCGAAACTTTTTATTCGCGATTCTCGATCTCCATGACGTTTTGAGTTCACCTGAACATGTTTCAAGAAAATCTCGAATTTTCTCGAAATCGTCTCGAATGCATCACTACTCATTACAAGGCAATAAAATCATCTCTGCATGTAATTCACCAGAGGGATTTTTGCGGGCATATGTTTGCTCTTTAAAATGCACCCAAAACTAGTAACTTGGTACTTTTTGCTAAACGCGTGGACTGCAATCATCAAGCATTTAATTATGACTCTGGCGTGTCGCATTTTTTCAATGATATTTTATCGACATTTTTTGTAACGTTTACAACAATAAAAATTGGAAAGACCAATGAATTAAAAATAAATCACAGCTTATTCTGATGAATTCAGAAGTGTTCAAAAATTTGTAATAAGTTCAAAAGTGTTCAAGAGAATTCTACAGAATTCAAGAGCCTTTACAGAATTCAAGATACTTTTACGGAAATCAAGAGAGTTCTACTCAATTTAAGAGAATTCTACTAAATTCAAGAGAATTCTGCCGAACGTAGGAGAATTCTACTGAACCTACTAGATATCTATACAGAATCTCAGAGAGTTATGATTAATTCAAGGGAATTCTGCCTAACTTTAGAGAATTCTCTTGAATTCGAAAGAATTTTGCTGATTTCAAGAATATTCTGCTGAATTCGAAAAGAAACACGATAATTTGACTAAATTCAAGAGAATTCTGCCAAACCTAGGAGAATTCTACTGAATTTAAGACAATTAAACCAAGTCTGAGAAAATTTTACATATTTCAAGAGAATTCTGCTGAATTCAACAGAATTCTACTGAATTCAAGAGAATTCTGCTGAATTCAAAAGAATTATACACAATTTGGGAGAATTCTACATAATTCAAAAGAATTCTACTGAATTCACGAGAATTCTACATTATTCAAAAGAATCTTGTTGATCTCAAGAGAATTCTGTCAAACTTTCGAGAATTCTGCTGAACTGAAAAAAGTTCTGCCGAACTTAAAATAATGCTACTGAATTCAAGAGAAATTTACATAATTCAACAGAATTCTACTCAATTCATGAGAATTATACAAAATTCAAGAGAATTCCACTGAATTCAAAAGAATTCTGCTGAAATCAAAAGAATCCCACAGAATTAGAGCGAATTTTGCTGATTTTAAGAAAATTCTGCTGAATTCAGAAGAATTCTTCACAATTCAGGAGAATTCTACTGAGTTCTCGAAAATTCTACAGAATTCACGAGAATTTTACAGAATTCATGAGCATGTTGTCTAGTTTGGTTGATTGTGGAAAATATATTTTTTAATTTTTGTATTTCGTTAACGTGTGAAGTTACACCAGAGGGTCACAACCTACTGGAAAAGCGAACAGAGGAGAAATTATTCGAACTGAATTTGTTTATGCATACACTCCACTGATATATATAATACACTGGATGCAGGATTCAATGGAAAACGCGTGTGCCAATTTGAAGGCTTCGGAGCCGCCATTTTTTAGGGTTGTTTTGGTTCGGGGCCATTCGGGACAGATCGAGATATGCGGGAGATTCAAATTTAGTATGAAGGAGAACGCAAAAATATTAATAAAAATCATGTAAATTCAGTTTATTGTCAATGAGTCAATCGACTAAAACTGGAAACTAAATAAAACTTAATAGAAATTAATTTCATGAATAAAAATAATCGAACAGTACAAAAAAAGGAATGTAGATGGAATCTTAAATTGGTGGAATACACATTTTGTAAACACATGGTTCAGAATATTTTTTTATTGTTTCTCTTGAAAAGTACAATAAAACTTTGAAGAATATTGCAATGAGATAATTTTAAATTAAGATGTGTACCTGATCGCTATTACATAAAAGCTTCTATGTTTAAACTTTAAAGCAATACTAAAATATTAAAATACAATAATAAAAAATCGTTATTAAACACCAAAAAACCTTAAGTTTGAAGTTTTTTTCAAATATATAGCAATTGATTAACACCATATATATGCCATTTAACATTATCTCTTTTCAATATTCTCAATATTTGTCATCCTAGGTCGAAAAAGAACAACTTTCTGACTAATTGACGCGTATAAAATAGAAGCTTTTAACACTTTTCAATTGAAATTGTTTAAATTAAAAGTCGTTAAACTGCAAAATTTTAACTTTTATACATTGTACAGTTAAAAGATTGAAAAAAGAACAGAAATCCATGCTATCATTTTCAGTACTGTGAATTGAAGAATAAATCCAAAAAATTTCAAAATTATATCATTTTAAGCAACTCGAATTTTTCCTACAATTTTTTGAAAATCCTGCAAAAGTAAAAAAATTACCTCAAAATCATCCTGATTCTTTTTTGAAAATTTTATTAAATATTGTATTAAAATTAACTGAAGAAATAAGAATTTTTTATTAATTTAAAACCTTTCAAAATGCTTGACAAGTTTATAAATTTTGTGTTCGAAATTTTCAAACATCTGCATTCTGCCTACAATCTTTTTTAATTTTGCTCTTAATATTAATTTTCCAGAATAAAAAATAATTTCAAATCTTCTCAGCAAACTTAAAAATTATTTTGTTTTCTTAAAACCTTTAAAGATCCATAAGAAGCTTAAAAATTATATTTCCAAATCTTCAAGAATCTAAATTGAGTTTTCTATTTCTCGAATTTTTGTCCAGTTTTAAATTAAGTTTGGATCTTCTCAAAACTTGTAAATATCTCTCAAACAAACTCAAATTTTTTCTAAATTGATAATTATCAAATTGTTATTTATGCATCAAAATTCAATAATTTCACTTACATATTAAAAATTTGTTAAATAGGACAATTAAAATTGTATGGAAAGTAAAATATTGCTGAATATCCCAAAAAAGTCTTCATTAATTAAAAAAATTCAAATTAAATGTTTAAAAATGGAATAGTTTAGATTGAAACAATATTTGAATAGGCTTTGAAATTGAATGAGAGCGTTTAATTATAAATTTATTAATTTGAAATTATCTTAGAATGAAGAATAGTTTATGAAGTTTCAATCAGAAAAATTTATATTTTTAACGTTAAAATCTGTTCAGAATCGTCTTGTAAAATCGATAATTGTTCCATTTTCAATAATCGCACTACAGTTCATTGTGATTTATTATAATAGCAAAAGTTCTTGGTAAAAGTGAAAAATTATTTTTATTGTAGTTCCTTGTAGAACATTATATATTACATATATTACATAATTATTAACTTTAGCAACATTTTTTTATAATTATTTTCGACATGCAGGTGTGGTTTCGTATGTTTCTCCTACTTCTCTCGCCATTTTGTCGTACTGCTGTTGCATTTCAACTGGTGTTCCTCTCGTTGCAGGCGGCCATAATGAACGTTAACATCATGCCTGACGCTTACCGTTTCTTCCACTAGCATCGTGGTTAGTCTTGCCGTGGTTACAGTGTGCGTTTGGTCAGCCACACTTAACGTGTGCTGGGCTTATATTGGCTATCATTTTAATTTGGTTATGTGAAATTTTGATAGATTTTATTATTAAAATTATCAAAAAACAAGGTGCCCTTGTGTCTCCTCCCTTCTTGAAAATTTTCATTGTCCTCGATGAATGGTGAAGTCTGGTCTTGTAGATGATTAAAGGACAATCTGGATTGATTATTTATGCTATCGGGACGTTTGTTATTGGGATATGCGCCTGTGGAGTTTATGTAGTTCTTACTTTGCTGCATTACATTTATTGCTTGTTGTCATTTGGCAGGGGTCGCATTTCTTCCTCAGTTTGACCGTTGTGCTGTGATTTTCCCTTTCTTTTTGAGTTCCTGCAGATGTTGGCTTTTGCTTTTCTTTATCTATATATAATCATTATTGATATTAGTACAGATATTCCAGAGACTCATCCGACTATCATGTGATTTTTCTTTTTGTTATGATATTGGTGTTGCTCGAATTCTAATGATTGATTCTCAATTTCTTCTCATGATTTTCCATGCTGAAATTCTTTCCCATTTTTGACTGGTTATATCTGTAAATTATTTTCTTGTGTGGCGAAAAACAAACATTGTGCGTCCAGGAAACACCTGGGTGCGGAAAAGTGGCCCAGTCCAATCCGAAACTCAGCGCACTTTGAAATTGTGAAATCGGATAATATCTTCAGTGCCTTCCAAGGGTGACTTTACGATGAAAAAAGTCATCAGAGGGTACATAGAAGTACGTACCGAGTCACCAAAGTCATCCCATGCCAATCCTCATGGAGGGGGAAATGGCTCAAAATTGCGTATTTTCGAGTAAAACGCTTAAATACTTGTGCGGTCCCTGGGTCATGTCTGTCTACGAGCACACGAGCGTCTGTGCCACCTCTACACTGAAGCTGGACCCCCCCTACCCCCCGGTCTCCTTCACCCCTCCCCTTCCCCCTCCCTCTGGTCAAGCGTTGTCGAGACTTGTCAGAACCTGTGAATGGCTCGTACTGTCGGCTCACGCCTAATGTTCGTTCACTCGCAGGTGCTAGTCGACGTTGTCGTTATAGTTTCTTTTTCTCATTGTCTCCTCGTTGGTTCTTTTGGTGGTAGAGATTCTGGTTCTGCCTGCACTCCCCTCATTGGTTTCTATGCCACAGCATGTCGAAATTCGCAACGAGAGACTTTGTGCAGTGCCCTATATGTGGTCCTCCAAAAGATCCGTCCGAAGGTCCGAACGTTTTGCCAACGAGGGCTGACGTTCTGCGATGTTGTCAGGAGGTTCGAAGGCAAAAGGGCTGTCTTTCAGAAAAAGACAAGGAGCCTTCGTTCGGAGACATTGCCGACGAATTCCGGTCCAAACGATGTTGTAAAGTTTAAACAAGTTGAGTGTGACTCACCTGAGATTGAGCCCACTGATCTCAGCTGAGATCAAAGGTATCTTTATGAGATATCAGATGCCATACGGTCCGGAGCGTGCTCTCCTGAGCTGGCCTCCCGGAAGATAGGCCCCATCAACATATCTCGCAGGCTAACAACTGCAAATAGAATTCTGAGATTATACATATCAACAAAAAGACCCACAAAGAAACAGCAAGTATTAGTTGAATACACTGTTAAAAATGTTTGCAATTTTAATATAGATTTACTATACATTTGTATAGTAAATCTAAAAACTCGGTCTATGAAATAGTAATTAAGAGGCTGCATAGTAAATTTCATATACATGTATATTGGTCAACTCTTAGAAAAGTCAGGTAAATTCACTTTACACAAATTAAAATTAATTTTGGCAGTAATCGTGAATTCCAAATAATAAAGCATGATATTTTTTCTAGTTAAACATAAATTATACTGGGTTTTAAGTGGAAAAGTTCAATTAAGCGAATAATTAAGACACCTAACCTAAAAGCAGCGGTTGTTTTGTTAAAATTCTGACATTTACAGTGAATTTTGAAGAAAATTCCACCACTACGTTGCACTTTGACTATAAATATGAATTTAGTCAATGAATTGTAGGTTATTACTTTAGTTTTAAATATTTGACAAGATTTGTGTGCATCAAAGAACTTTCAACTTTCACGCGCTCTGTTTTACTATACATGTATATTAATTTTACAAGATGATGGTATATTAAATTTACTACACGTATATGCATATTGCTTCCATTACATTTATAGTAAAATCGCTATAGAAATTTCTAACAGTGTACTTACTCACAGTATACGTACCTCAGTGGTTCCACATCAGACGGGATAAGTCTATCGCTGATGTGAGTCGGCACCTCTTCCAAGCAATCAAATTGTCCAGGTTTCTTCCTCTGAAGTACCGAAATGTCGTAAACACTTCCATTCAGACAAACGGCTTCTCTGCAATGCCAGATAATATACTTCTTGGAATGGTAACCGACCCTAGGCTTACCGTTCTCCAAGACGCACTCACCAAAATCCTGGAAGCAAAACATAAGCAACAGAAAACTGTTAGATACAATATTGTGCCAAAAATTAATTTTGGAGCTAATGATTACACAGAAATGATTGATTGGGAACAGACAGATGTTTCTCTTACCGTACCTCCAGTTTTAATTCCTATAACAGAGGATGAACTTACCGCTAAGCTATCTATGGCCAATGGCTTGGTACCAGACTGGGACTTTACATCTTTCCCTTGTCACATAGAAGCGGTGGAAAGAACTGAAGGGTCGGGGAACAAAAAGGCCTAACCCACAAATTTTTCGAAATTGACTTTTACACATTTTTGGACTCCTCAAACAAACGCCGTTTCAAGGGTGTAAACTAAAAATTAAAGAAAAATTTTTTTCATATTTTAAAAATTCATCAAAGTCAGTCAAGGTCCTAAGCCAAGGGGTGCCGAGCGAACAAAAGGGCCTAACCCCACATTGCACCTTATGGAAAAACGATTTTTTCATTCGGTTTGTCTAGGTTTATTGCCACTATATAGGTATGTGGTGCCATTTAGCGTGACTAGGATGTGTCAAAGGCTTTGGAGGAACTAATCGCGGTCGATATTATCGATTTTACATCATCTGGTGCAAGTGTTGATCGACTATGAGAGCAAGATAAGTAAACATTGTTTGTCTTTTTGTTTCTAATTTTTTTTTTAGTGATAGAAATTCGAAAAATTTCAAACGGGCGTTTGTTGAGTAAAGTCTCACGGTCATTTTGATATTTTATCTAGGTGAGAAATTGGTGCAGTATGCCGCGGAAGCACGCCGAGCGTCGCGAGATGCGACGTCAGGGCTTCGAGTACGTGGCGGCAAAGGGAAAACTCGTACGTGCGAAAATTCCTCTCATTGTCGATGTCAGTAAAAAAAATCTTAATCGGAAAATTTTAACGATGATGCATCTTTACGAAAAATCGTGGAAATATAGAAATATTGAAACGGGTATCATTCCGAAAATTCCAAAAAATTCTGATGAATAAAGAATAGTTTTGGGATCAATTTCTCTTAATCAATATCAATATTTTTTACATAAATCACGATAACATCTTCAAATGTTCATATTTTTTGTCAAAAATTTTACTGGATACTTTTGAAAAGGTGTACTTCAAGAAAAAAAACAGCATTCGAGTGAAAATCCTGCAAAACGAGCTCGAGTGGAAATTTTGCTCTAAATGACTAAACTTCCACTTTGTTTAGAGTGATATTTCATGCTTAAGAATAAGTGCAATCCACTCATGTTTAAGAGTGAAATATTACTCTGGAATGAGTGGATTTTCACTCATTTAGAGTGACATCTTCACTGAATCTAGATTTGCAGGATTTTCACCCATATTGAGTGAATCTTTCACTCGAAAAAATTTAGATGGTGCCTGTTATTTTCACTGTCGTCATTGTTTTGAAAAAATATTTTTCTACCAGCGTATAAAAATCGTGTGCACTTTTTGTTACTTTTACATGAAAAACCATCGCGGATTTTGACAAGATTCTTTTGATGCAAGTGACACCGAAAGAACTTTCCGTGGAGAAAAAAAAACGATTATTTTTAACAATATAAAAATAGCGCAAATTCATTGTTTACCGAATATCTGAACCTTAATCACAAAATTTATTATTATTTTCAACAGCAATAACAATGAACGATAGCAAAATCAATAATAATTTAACGAAAATAAAGTATCACTCAATATAATAGATCATGCTCAGAAATATATACTAGACAATAAATAATTAATTTTTCACAACTTAACAAACATATTTATTGAAAAATTATTATTGTATTTGCTAGTATTTATTCATAGAATTGAACCGCTGGCGATCAAAAGGGGATACGCTCGAAACGCCGTCGTTTTAGTTGGCCCCTGGGTCATATTTTTTTCAGGTCAAATTTTAACTTTTTAATAACATATCCCAATAGGAAATTTTATTGCGCATATTTTTAGTCCTATAAATAAATGTGATAACTTTATTAGTTTTCGAAATAATCAAGAAAATGTTACTTTTTTCTGCAATCGCAAAATACGAATTTTTTGTGTTCAACTCGCCATAAGTTCTACAATAATAGGAATTTTGTAATAAAAATTTCAGAAAATATGCACCATCATATAACAAAACTAACGGTATTTATAGAATTCCAATAAATTGTCACTAAAAATTTACAACGATTTTTATTCTTCTCATGGCTTAAATTAGATATTGAAAGATTCAAACGCTTCGGGAGTCGAACGAATTTTCAGAAAATTAAAATTAACGGTCACCTGAACTTTTGTTAGGATTCAAGGAAGTTTTTAGGAAAATATCAGGCCATTATGTTTTATAGTTTTAAAGCCACAACTGATTTAAGATCTCAGCGCCGTCCCGTACGCGTGCTAGCTCGTCCTGCAATATCAACGTCTGTATAACAGCGGGCGATTGGGAGGTCAAGCCGGCCACCAAAATAATAATGAAGACATTATCATTTAAATTTGTTTATTATTTTTTAATAACAAATTATAAAAATTAAAACTTATATAATGGTTATATAATAACTTGTACGATTTCTTTATAACTAATTTAATCATTTTCGTCACTCTATTCAGTGTTGTCTTCGGAAGAATTATTTTGAGTAAATTGCGAAAAATAATTTTCAAAGAATTCTTTTCCAGGGGCACTTAAATAATTAAAGAGACTTTTCAAATCTGTTATTTTAGCCGCTTTTAGACCAATTCGAGGTGGACAACTTTTTAGAAGATCTTTTAGTTTAAGATTAGTAATAAAGGAAAAAGTAGTTGCCTTCTCCAATTTATAATTATCATAAACGTCTACTTTTCCGTCGGGGGAAAAATGTAAATCAAAAGCTTTACTAATTTAAAACTTTTTTGGTTTGCGGATTTTGCCCTTGAAACTTTTTTAAACATTTTTTTGAAAATTCTCTCTGGGATTTCTTTTTCTTTTACACCGTCCTTTATAGTTTTAGACTTAGTAATATATTCCTTTCCCTACAATATAACATAAGTTTTGTAAACTTTTTGATTAAAAGAAACGTCTATTCATTGAATGCCCTCCATTAATTTCGTAATAATTTGATATTTAAAACTTTTTACATTTTCAATAGTAGAATTCAATGTAAAAGATTATATTAGACTATTTGAACTAATTTTAAAATACAAGATTTTTTAGAAAAAACTATTAACAAATCAAATAAAAAATAATAATAGGATATTAAAATTATCAGAAAAGTTAATTTTTAATTTTCTCTAATACTTTTAAGTAGTAACTTATTTCGGGAACATTTTTTCTTATTCTTCAACCAATTTTTCTTCACACCTATTTCTTTTTCTGCCTCGACCCATATTTAGGTTCTTTTTATTTTAAGTAAACTTAAACTATCCTAAAGAGAATATTATATGCTAACACTATTCTACAATAATGCTTCTGTGCATTATGTTCCTTAGGAAAAAATCAAAATAAACATATGGTTTTTTGTTTTGGTGTCCGGCTTGACCTTCCAATCGTCCGCTGTTATACAGATGTTGATATTGCAGGACGAGCTAGCACGCGTACGGGACAGCGCAGAGATCTTAAATCAATTGTGACTTTAAAACTATAAAACATAATTGCCTGATATTTTCCAAAAAACTTCCTTAAATCCTAACAAATGTTTAGGTGACCGTTAATTTTAATTTTCTGAAAATTCGTTCGACTCCCGAAGCGTTTGAAACTTTCAATATCTAATTTCGTTTATGATGGCGCATATTTTCTGAAATTTTTATTACAAAATTCCTATTATTGTAGAACTTGTGGCGAGTTGAACACAAAAAATTCGTATTTTGCGATTGCAGAAAAAAGTAACATTTTCTTGATTATTTCGAAAACTAATAAAGTTCTCACATTTATTTATGGGACTAAAAATACGCGCAATAAAATTTCCTATTGGAATATGTTATTAAAAAATTAAAATTTGACCTGAAAAAAAATATGACCAAGGGGCCAACTAAAACGACGGCGTTTCGGGCGTATCCCCTTTTGATCGCCAGCGGTTCAATTGCACCGCAGGTCAGGCGGCACTAAGCCTTGTGAATGCTTGCTGCTCGGGGTTAGGCCCTTTTGTTCGCCTGTACCCCCTTGGGTTAGGCCCGTGCTTAACTTTGATGTCTCATAAATCGAAAACTATTTGACGGATTTGCATGAAATTTGAAAGAACAACGTTGAAGAGTGGAGATTATCGATCACATATGTCCAATATATTTTTTTCGGTGATCTCGCAAAATACAAACGTTTTTCTGGCGTCCTGAAAAATTTGGAAAAACGGGGTTAGGCCCTTTTGTTCCCCGACCCTTCAACTGTTAGACTGGTAACAGAGGTGTCCAGACAAGGCATCGGTCCCGACGCTAGGGACCGACAGATACGCGCCACACTTCTTTCTCGAAAGACTGTCAACTTATTTGACACTAAGAAAGACTTTGTGGGTGTAATTAATGACTCTGAGACTTAAATAAGCACGTTCTACATATGGTTGGTTGGTTGGGTAGGGCGTGGGTGGAGCCCGATGTGCAGCCACCTCCACGTGGTGGGCTCTGGGTCACTCGAAGTAGTATAACTCAGTGAGCTAGGAGCTGCACAAGTATTTAAGCGTTTTACTCAAAAATACGCGATTTTGAGCCATTTCCCCCTCCATGAGGATTGGCATGGGGTGACTTTGGCGACTCTATACGGACCTCTAAGTACTCTCTGATGACTTTTCATCGTAAAGTCACCCTTGGAAGGCATCGGTATCGATTTTAAGCCCATCTTTGCAAAACCTTAAATTTTAGTGTTTTTTAGTGAAATTTCGAGATTTCACCCTCAAAGAACAGACTGAAGATATTATCCGATTTCAAAATTTCAAAGTGCGCTGAGTTTCGGATTGGATTGGGCCATGTTTCCGCACCCAGTATTGGTTTGAAAGTTAGCGAATCGAAGACAAAATATATGACCGTCGTCAGATCCGAACAAAGTACTGTAGGCGGGGATCTTATGGCCGGAAATGTCAGAGAAGTACAAGTGAATCCGAACGGTGCAACCCTCAATGGGATAATACAAATTCTTGGGTATGCGGATGATCTCGACTTACTAGGGGATGATAAAGAAACCGTAGCTAAAAACGCAGAGATCCTGATGACAAAAGCCAAAGATATTGGTTCGGAAGTTAGCGAATCAAAGACAAAATATATGACCGTCGTCAGATCCGAACAAAGTACTGTAGGCGGGGATCTTATGGCCGGAAATATGAAATTCGAAAGGGTTAACGAGTTTAAATACCTCGGGTCTATTATAACTAGCAAAAATAATATTAAAACGGAAATCAACGCACGGCTGCACGCTGGCAATGGGTGCTACTATGCAGCAAACACACTACTAAAATCGCGATTGCTATCTAGAAACATCAAAGTAAGAATTTACAAAACGATAATAATGCCGGTCGTCATGTACGGGTGTGAAACGTGGGCTCTGACGAAAGGAGAGGAGAATAGGTTTAGAGTTTTCGAAAATAATGTACTTAGAAAAATCTATGGTCCAAAGAGGAACGAAGAGACTGGTGAATGGAGAAAACTGCATAATGATGAGCTGCACGCTCTCTACGGGTCAGCAAATATTAATAGATTAATGAAAGCACATAAACTAAGATGGGTGGGTCATGTAGCAAGAATGGGCAATGAAAGAACAGTGGCACAAGTTTTAAGAGGGAAAGCGATTGGTAAGAGACCTCTAGGCAGTCCGAGAAACAGATGGGAGAAAAAAGGGGAGGGATGATCTAAAAGAACTAGGACATGATTACTTAAACTGGATGAAGGATCCACAGGATAGAGATGCGTGGCGGTTTCGGATAGATGAGGCAATGAACTTTCGTGTTCGAACTGCTAATCGATGATAATAATAATAATAGACAATGTATAAGTTTTAAATTTTTCTGATTCACAGATTCTAAAAGATAACTGTGCAAATATGTAAATTTTGTTAAAAAATAATTTGTTTGTAACGCTGTAATTTACGAATTATTGTATAATTTTGATATGATGATAAATAATGGAATTGATAGGAAAAATTGTTCAAATGAAGACTGACCAGGATTTTAACAAAATAATCAAGATATTCGCAACCAGGGGGTTTTTTTACCTTCTAAACGAAAGGTATCTTGGGGACCGCCTAGTGCATACAGAACTGTTAGTGACGACTGGACTATTAACAGTGATTTTAGAAATGGATATAAGGTATTGAATAATAATTTTCGTAATTGTTAATCACAATTTCTGCAAATAATGTCTTAAAATGTCGTCTTCACGTCGAAGAAAATTATTTTTTCAATAATCATTATTAAAATTACATTATTTATGATAATTAACCAACAGCCATATAAAAAATGTCAATAGCCCCCAGTAGAACCGCGGTAAATCATATCTATGGCCACGTCTCACAACCGTGAGATGGGTGGTCACAGGGCACGACGAAATCATAACGACAGGCCGGCAAAACCCTCGTGTGTCTTGAGGATACGAAGCGACCCAAGGATGACAGTTTTCTGCATCCATCTCGCAAGTGCCTTGGCATATCTTTGGCACGCGGGTATGGCTTTAAGGTTACGAACCAGTGATAGTTTTGCACCTCCGAGAGCACCTATCACAAGGACAATTACTTGCACCGAATATTTTGGGTACAGTCGTTGCAGCTCTCTTTTAAGGTCTTGGTACGTCTCCTCTTTTTCTTTCTCCTTTGCAGCGATGTTGTATTCGGATCGAGCCGAAAATCGTATTTCCAGAAAATTTGGCACTTCTCGTTTCAGACAATTGACTCTATCTCCCTTGGAGCATTCGGCAGGGCAGGTTCGCGACCAATACC
Organism: Andricus curvator; assembly: GCA_932195095.1. NCBI lineage: Eukaryota > Metazoa > Arthropoda > Insecta > Hymenoptera > Cynipidae > Andricus > Andricus curvator. The sequence goes on from CAKNYM010039128.1 coordinate 51,446, forward strand.
GTAAGAGCGACAAAGATGGTAATAAAGCACTTTTAGGGCCGTATTATGTCTGTAGATATATGTCGTTCCTGCGTGGGTCGGACACCCTGATAGTATGTGATCAAGGTACTCAGCGTGTGCATGACACGGTCTGCACCTATCACTGCGAACTTCTTGACATAAAATGCGGTCACGGTGTGCTAGGGTGGAAATGACACCGCCCTGGCATGCGAAAATGAAACCCTCTGTACCTGAATCAAGCCCTGAAGATTTGAGAAAAGCAAAAGTTTGCTCCTTCGACAAGGACTGTTTTTCTACATTTTTGTGAAAGCTGCCGTGCATTTTCTTGTCGAGTAGCTCTTGGTGAAATTTTCCAACCTCTGCTTTCTTTACTTCGGCTTTTAGAAGTGAAGCATCTAGATGAAGCAATGCACTTTCCTCACTTCTGATATTAAAATTCAGGCCAAGCGTCTCGGCCGCTTGCTCCGCGGCTTTGTAAAGGAACGCTCATTCGCCAACCATCTCGTGGTTCCTGATTATTTTTAGGAGAGGATCTCTGCCATTCGCAACGATGTAAGCTGTACTTAGAACAATCTGGTTATGAAGACACTGGAGATTCAGAAGTCCATATGCTTTTATCCATATGCATGATCTTTGTGGTGACATCAAGGTCCTTAAGCTTGTTCTTCGTCCATTGAACCGGCACGGCAAGCATGTTAGTCGCAGATACCTTGTTCAACGCCGACAGATTGGAAGACCAAATCTATCGAAGAAGATGCTTGTATCTGCTTTGGAGAGACTCCTTCACTGATGTTACGTTCTGAATGCGGCTTTGACGCACGCCCAGGTATGTATAGGTTTCTCCAGTATTAAGATGTCTAATAACACTTATATCGACAAGCTCAGGGTCCTTGGGAACGCCAGTAATCTTTCCTTTCTTCAGATTAATTTTGGCACACTTGTCCAAACCAAAGTCCATCCCAATCTCTTCTGTGTAGTTTTTGACGATATTTATAGCAGTTTCAAGTTTGCTTTCACCAGAGGCATAGATCTTCAGGTCATCCATATAAAATGCATGAGTGACCTTATGCTCGCGCTGATTATTGTCGCCACAGAGGTATCCAGGAGAATTTCGTAGTGCGAGAGTTAAAGACGAAAGTGTGATGCAAAAAAGCAAGGGGCTCATGGTATCACCTTGAAAGACGCCCCTCTGGAAGGTGACTTTGTTCGTTGTCACATGATAATTTCTAGATGAGATAGTAAATCTAGTTTTCCAAAGAAGCATTAATCTCTCTATGCATCTTAGTATGTGTGGATGTACCTTCAAGCTTTCCAACAGAAAGATGATAAGTCTATGAGAGGTTGAATCGGAAGCTTTCCGGTAGTCAATCCAGGCCATTGACAAGACGCGCTGATGGGCTGCAGCGTCTTTACAGACACACCTATCAATCAGCAGGCTCTCTCGACAGCCTGCTACACCTTTTTTCGAGCCACGTTGTTCGTACATCTCTCGCCACACAGGCTCAATTCGTCGAACAATCCTGTTGTTTAGGACAGCTGTAAAGTTCTTATACAGTGTGTTCAAATAAGTTATTGGCCTGTTATTCTCTGGGTTGGACAAGTTGCCTTTTTTTCGGTAGGAGTATAGTGCGTCCTAACACCAGCCACTGCGGAATTGGCGTCTCTGACTTTAAATATGAGGTGAATATGCGAGCCAAATGGTGGTGTGTAGAAGTAAACTTCTTGTCGCAAAACTCCTTGAAGCGGATGATATTGTCAGTATCTTCTTTCAAGTCTACTATTTTCAGGGTCTTGTACACCTCTCTCCAAAAAGTCTCTACCTCCTTGGGCTTGGGTGGATTTTTTATAGAAACAGGGAGATCGTTGAAGAGGCGCGATGGGTCAGCGAGAAACTGTTGATTCTCCCTGATCCATCTCTCCCTCTTCTGTATTCTCCTACTTGCGTCAGATAACAGCCGTATTTTGTCAACAATATGCTGCTTGATTGTTAGTAGCTTTGACTTGTTTAGTGTGTGATTCAAGATCCTTAGTTCTTGGGCGAACTTTCGAACCTTTTCGGTAAACGGTCTACCAGATGTTATGTAGTCAATCACACATTGAAGACGGGACGCATTCTGTCTTGCCCATCCAATTTTCTTGTTCAGTTGATGCAAGCGTCTTTTGGTATTTTGATCCATCGTCGGTTTTAGCCTTCGATTTGAATCAGCCAAAGCTCTCGCAGCACCATAAACTGAGCAATTGATGGTCCAGAGGTCGGACTCTTGCGAGATATCTTCACGAAGGGAGGCATCCATTTCAGCCAGATCTTGGGGCTTAGGAGGAACTTGCACGTTAATGTTCCTTCTTGTACTGAAATCGCAATCGTCTCTCAGGAGGTGCCTGCTTTCTGCGGTTGGTCTTAATGTCGGTTCCTCATCTCCGTCTGCAGTTTCAAGCAGCGGTTGGGGAAGCGCTGCGCGTACATATCCATTTTTCTGGAGGTAGTCGGCTTGATTTCGCAAAGACTGATGCGAAACGTGCTTCAGCTCTGGGTGTTTCTGGCCCCACAGAGTGTGCATACGCGCCATAAAGCCTCCGCGAACAGGGATAATGCTGGCATCGTAGCAGTCTAGCACGTCATCCCTGAGTTGATCCGTCCACTCAATGTGGGCGTTTCGCCGGTTCGTCATCGTGTTTCCATCTAAATTATTTTTCAGCACCCCGAACTCTAGGATGATCGGCATTGTTTGCCGACCCATTGTCGGGTGCTCTGCACGTTCGATCGTTTTGAACCGCGCTTCCTACAACTAGGCTTGGTGTTGTCATTGTTGTTCCCACGAGCAGCTAGGGAAAGGGTTCGTCCATACTTGTAGAGCCCCGCATGCAAGGATAAGGCTTTATACTCTGAGAGGTCGCCCGGTATCCCAGAGTCACCGTTTGAGACACCACACCCAGGTGCCATTCAGCTTTCGGCACGGTTGTTACACCTCCACTTAGGGGTTATTCTTTTGGGACCATCCCTGAACAATTGTCCACGACTGCTTATTAATTATTGTAACCATATTCAGCAGAAACCATTGGTACAGGGACCTTATATCCGCAACCCGAGGACGGGTTCGGTGGCTTTGTCATAGGCCCTTCAGTTCGATTCCCAAGGAACCAAACCGAAATAAATAAATAAATAAATAAATATATATATATATGATTTTCAATAAGTTATTAGTGTTTTCAAAAGAAGATATAATTATGGTTGGAATTACATTATTTATGATAATCAACCAAATAGCCTAATTTTTAACTAAAAATATCAGTTTTGAACAAAAACCGAAAAGTGAAATTTTCAGTGAAGAACTGATTTCTGACATAATTGTTGAACTTTCAACAAAATAATAAAATTCTGAAGCAAAAAAGATGCACTCTCCACTAAAAATTTAATAGTAGACTTTTCAACAAAAAAATAGTTCGATTTTATTGTTATGTTCTCTTCATTTAGTTCGCATATATCATTTTGAATTAAAAAAATATATTATTAAACAAATTGTTTCTTTGACGCAAAAAAGTGTAAAATATTCAACAAAAAAGATGAATTTTCAATCAAAAATGGATTAGCTAATTTTTCAATAAAAAAAATTAATTTTGGTCCAATTAGTTGAATTTTCAACCAAAAATATTAATTTTGCAAACAAAAATAGAATCTTTACATTTTCAGTTATGAACATTAATTGTCCACAAAAAATATAAATTTTTAACAAAAATGGTTATCATCAACCAAGAAAGTACATTTTCAACATAGCAGTTGAATCTTCAACAAAAACGTTGAATTTTCTACAAACGAAAAAATTTCCAGCAAATAGTTAAATTTTCTAATTTTTAAACCAAAAACTGAATTTTCAACTAAGAAGATTAATTTTCTACCAAATAAATTTGACTTTCTAACAAGAACGATTAATTTACAATAAAAAATATGATAGCTATATTTTCAGTTCACAAACCTAATTTCTAATCAAAACAAAAAACCAATTTTCAATAAAATAGTTAAATTTTCAACCAAAAAAATTATCTTTCAACTGAATTGACGAATCTTTAACAAAAAATGAGTCATTAAAAAAGTTGAATTTTCAACAAAAAATACAAATTTTCTCCCAAATAGATGAATTTGTAACTAAAAAAAGGTACATTTTGACCAAATGAATTTTTGACTAGAATAATAACTCTTTAATAAAAGGAATTGAATTTTTCAACCAAATAGTTAAATTTTTAACGAAACAAATGAATTTACAACAGGAAAAATTAATTTTCTACCAAAAAAGTTAAATTTTTAACAACAACAAGCAAAAACTAATCTTTTAACAAAATAGTTCAATTTTCCTCCAGAATGATGAATTTTTAAGAAAATGACGAATCTTCAACCGAAAAAAATGACGTTTTAACCAAGTATGTAGTTGAATTTCTAATGAAAGTCATGAATTTTCTACACAAAAAAAAAACCAACGAATTTTTAACATGAATTATCTTTTAGGAAATAATTGATAAATATTCGCAAAAAATTGGGAAGAATTTTTTGACCTTCAGGTATGTAAAAAAAATTGAAACTTGAGAAAATTTAAAAACGTCTTTTTAAATGCGTATTTTTTAATGAAAATTCTTTCTAATACATAAAATATCACTTTTTGTTGATAATTAGATGTTAAAATAAATTGTTTAAACACTTTATTGTTGTTTTCAGCAATTTTCTCTTAGAATGGAGATAGAAAGTCGCGTTTCTTTCGAAAATTTTCAACTCTCTGTCCAATTTTTAATTAGCGAGAATTAATGTTAACAAACATAATTATTTAAACAGTTTATTATCATATTTAATAATATTATCTTAAAATAATGCTAGAAAATCGCATTTTTTTCTGAAATTTACAACTATTTGTATACTTTTCACATAAGGTGAATTAATAATCAATTCAATTTAGCAAAAATTATTATTGTTTATAAGTATCTTCTTCATTAATGCAATATAGTTGCGGTTTCTTCTAAAATGTTTAAATTTTTACCCACTTTTTAGTGGGTATCCATGTATTTTTCATCAAATTAAAATAATATCAAATAATTTTAAAGATTTTAGTTTTTTTTAGATTCGAAGGAATTTTCAATCAATTTCACTAGATTGGAGGGATTTAAAAAAATTTTATGGTATTTTTAAAGGTTCTGAGGAATTTTAAAAGATTCAAAATTTTTAAAACTATTCTTGGATATTTTAAACAATTCCTAGGAATTTGCAAAAAATCGTATACTATTTTCAGAGGATCCAAGCATTTTTCAATAAATTAAAGGGGTTTCAGAGGATTACACAAATTTATGTTTTTTTTAAATTTCCAAGGAATTTTTAATAAATTTCAATAAATTGAAGGGGTTTCGAAAATTTTTATGTTATTTATACATTTTTCAAGGAGGGATTTCAAAAAATTTTATAGTATTTTTAAAGGTTCTGAGGAATTTTAAAAGATTTAAAAATGTTTAAAATATTTTTTGTATATCTTAAACAATTCCTAGGAATTTGAAAAAAATCGTATACTATTTTTAGAGGTTTCAAGCATTTTTCAATAAATTAAAGGGGTTTCAGAGGATTAAAAAATTTAGGTTTTTTAAAAATTTCAAGGAAATTTTCAATAGATTTGAGTAAATTGAAGGGATTTAAAAAAATTTTCTGCTATTTTTTAATGGTTCCAAGAAATTGACTACTGTGAATTGAATCTGGCTGAAAATTACAACTTTTGTCTCAAATGTAAGGAAAAAAATTTAAATATTCCTGAAAGAATTCAAATTAACAAATATTTTCACGAACGCCTTTCGAAATCCAATTTTCTAATTTTTCATTAAATATTTAAATTTTTCATAAAATACGTTTGAATTCCCGGAAAAACATTTTTTTAATCAATAAAAAAATATTTTTAAACAGTAATTTCAATTCTCAAAACCATAATTCCAAAATATTGAATTTAAAAAACTGTTTCGATAATTAAGAAAAAAAAGTACAGTTCTTAAGGATTGATTTTGAATTTATTTATGCAACTAAATTCATAATTATTCAAACGAATATAATTAAAAATTAAAAATTAAAGAAATTTAAATTCGATTAGAATCAAATTCAAAATTGGAAATTCCTTCAAAAATTCAATTATTTGTTCAAAAATTCATGTAGTTTGTTGAAAATTCATATATTTTCTCAGACAATTCATCTTGTTGGTTGAAAATTGATCTTTTTGGTTGAAAATTATTTTTTTCTTATTTAGAATTAATTTTTTAAACTGGAAATGTAACTGTTCCAGTTTTCGTCGAAAATTGATTTTTTTTAGAAAAAATTTAATCTTCTTGGTTTCAAAATATACTATTTTGTTGAAAATTTACTTTAATTTGATTGAAAATTATTTTTTCTACTGAAAATTTAACTACTCTATTGTTGAAATTTCATCTGTTTATTTAAAAATTCATTTCGTTGGTTGAAAATTTAACTGTTTTATTACAAATTCGTTTATTTTTTGGTTGAAAATTTATTTTACTAACCGAAAATTATCCTACTTTATTTTCGGTACAAAATTTATCTTTTTGGTTTAAAATTCATGTATTTGGATAAAAATTAAATTTTTTTTACATTCTCATTCTAATGAGAAGGTATTGGTTTTATGTAAAATTTGACATAGTCGGTTTTCATCAAATCTCCACGTTTTGAGACCCCCTGAGCTAGAAAAAACGATTTTTACCAAGGTGTCTGTCTGTCTGTAGTCTGTAGTCTGTCGCTGTTTACCAAAAAAGAACTAAAAATGTATTATTAATAATTTTTTATAGAACGCGTTGTTTCTGTTTTAATCTGAAAAATAATGTTAACAATAACAAAAAATTTGGAAAAAAGAACACAGGATATGAAAAAAATTAATAAACAAATGTTGTTCACTCAAAAACGATATATAAATTTGTTTTCAATAATTTTTTTATATTTATTCTTCAAACTTTTCTAGAAATTCCTGAAAATCTTTTGAAATTTTTGATGATTCATTATGTACATTATTTACTGGAGCAGTGTAACGAAATTTTTCATCTTCTTTCCTTCAGATTATGTACAGAAATGGACCTTGGAGAAACTATGCCTTGGCTAAATAAAAATCTTATTCGATAGAAGAAATATTCTACGGAATATTATATTATTACAAACCGTTTCATAAAACTCTTTTTTAATGCAATATTTATACTAATTTTTTATACTAATTACAGTAATTTTAGCTTTTTACAAAATTTGAATCATTTTAAAAGATTGTTGGATAAGATATTTGGAAGTTTTGAAAAAATTTCAAAAATGATAAAAAATTTAAAAAGATTTTAAAAAATTATAAATAAAATGTACATTTTTGAAGATTTCGAACAAAGAATGTAGAGGCTTTTTATGAATTTTGAGAAGTTTGAAGAGAATTCAACATTTTCTTATGAATATTAGGAATATTTAAAATTATTATACATACAAAAATTTGTTTTATCAGGATAATTAAAAAGATTTCCAAAGATTACAAAACATTTTTGAAATTCTCAAAAACATATTGAAAAATTTTAACAAATTTTCAGGAATAATTCGAATTAGTTTAAAAGATATTTAGGAATTTAAGAAGCTTCGAAGAGATTACAAATATTTTTAAACTTTGAAAGATTTCCGAAAATTTAGCTAAACGATAACAATACAACCTTAAAAACAAATAAACTTAGAGAATCGATAATGATTTGAAACTTTTATTTTATATGAAAAATTATTCTTCCCTGAAATTATAATTTTGTTGAAGTCTTTTTCTTTGTAAAAATTTTATTAATTTGTTAAAATAAATATACAAGTTTTTCTGTTGAAAATTAATCGGTTTTCGTTGAAAATTCAACTTTTATGTGACACTATTTGTTTAAAAACTGAACTGCCTTGTGAAAACATTTTTTTGTGGTTGATTCATTATTTTAATTCAAAATTCATCTTTTTGGTTACAAATGTTTTTGTTCTGTTAAAAATTAACTTTTTTGCTACAAATTCCTTTTTTTTTGGTTTCACAAAATTTTTCAGAAAATTTGTCTCTTTAGAAAAAAATTTAATCGTTTTAGTTTAAAAATGTAAGTAATTAAATATTTGTTAAGATTCATAGCAAAATTTTCCATTTTTCTTTTTTGGAATAATTAATTTTATGAGAATATTTAAAAAGATTTGGAAATTTTTTTAAGTATTTTATAAAAAGTCAAAAAGAATCTCATAGATTTGATATTATTGTGTGTTTTATTTTGTTTACGTTCTTCGGGGCCTTGCACGTCTCCAAAAATTCTGAAAGTTCTTTAATGAATGTTCTCTAGGAAATAATTTAGATTTAGTAACCTTTTTTGACAATTTAAAAAATGCTTTGAAATGTTTCCAAACCTCTTTAAATATTCTCATAAAACAAATTTTCTAAAAAATAGTTAAATTCTGTAACCCAGAAAAATGTTTTTTTAGCAAAAAAGTTAATTTTCAACCAAACAGTGGAATTTTTAACAGAATAGTCACATTTGTAACCAAAAAGATGAATTTTGAAGTAAAATGATGAATCATCAACCAACAAAAAAAAAATTTAACGAGGCAGTTTAATTTTTAAACAAATAGCGCAATTTTTAACCGAACAAAAGTGAATTCTCAACGAAAAATGCAACAGTTCATATTTCAACTAAAAAGTATTTGTATTTCATATCAAAAAGATTTGAATTAATTTGAAAGGGTGGAATTTTCCACAAAACAGTTGAATTTTCAAGGAAAACAGATCAATTTTCAACAGAAAAACTTGCAGTTTTAATAAAAAAATTAATGAAATTTCGAAATCTTTGGAAATCTTTTTAATTATCCTGATAAAATTAAATTTTTAGAAGTATAATAATATCAAACTTTCCTAAAAATCTTCCAAAAATTTCAAGTCTCTTGAAACTTTTCAAAATTCTTAAAAAGCTTCAACATTTTTTGTTCAAAATCTTCTTAAATGTACAATTTACTTTTCAGTCTTTTAAAGCTTTTAAAATTTTCTATCATTTTTGAAATTTCTTCAAAACTTCCATATAAATCTTTCAAAATGATACAAATTTTTCAAAAAGCTAAAAGTTGCTTCAATCATGGGAACAGAGCTTTTCTTAAAGGAAAAAATTGATTTTAGTAATTACAATGACTTTTAAAATATTTTCAAATTTATTTTTTAAATCATTCTGATTCGATCACGTGATGTTTTTAAATATACATTTATTTTCAAAAAATATTATAGGAAACACAATTTTCTACCAATTAATCTTATTACGTAAAAAATGACATAAAATGAAAAACCAGAGAAAAATGTGCTTCGAAACATCAATAGACTAGACTCATTTAGAGGCAAATACCTATATACAAATTTATCAAATCTGACACTAAACTTTCCATTAGTTAAATACAGGATAGGTTTACTTGAAACATGTTGAAGATTTTGTTTGATAATTTATTGTTTTTAATTTAATTAATTAATTAATTGAATTTAAATGAGAATGTTGGATGTAAACATTTTTAGAGAAACAATGTTCTTTCTTCGACTTTTTTCTTATCTGGTGTCGCCTTTGCAAAAAACGTGAATTCTTGTTTTTCAGGCCGAAAAAAATCGCTTTAAATAAATAGACTTCATATATTTGCAAAACCGCCGCTATTTTATCAATTTCGATGATTTAAAAAAAAATTTAACGGATTTTGAAAAAAAACATGAAAAAGTGTGAATCCTGAGACAATCCTTTGAAATCATTTGAAATAGTCTAAAACCTTTTATAATCCCTCCAAATCTCGTGAAATTCCTGAAAAGCTTTGAAAATCTCGGTAAATTCCATCAAAAGTTTTTGCAATTGTTTGAATTACTTTTTAAAATGCCTTAAAATCCCTTGAAATCCTTTCAAATCACTGAAGATCTTTCAAATCATTGGAATTCCCTGAATTTTTTGTTGTAATCTCGTATATAGTAAAACTAACTAATATATCTTTGTTATACTGGTAAAAAAATATTAAATATTATGTAAGCAGGGGGAGGAGGTTTAAAATTTCAAAAATTATATCGCGAGTCTTCAGTTGAAGATATATAGAATTTGCTTATATTGCAACATTTTTGTGAACATTGCACAATCTACTGTCTTCACAGAAAAAAACAGAAGTGAATTTTTGTTGCCGGTAATTTTCAAAGAGATAAAGTTGAATTTTTTCGAATCGAAAAAAAGCAAGATTTAATCGAGTTTAGACGGTAACTTTTTCCCATGTGGTGAGTAAATCTCAACATGTGAAGTTAAGTTTTGTTTAAGGTAAAGATTACATTTTTTATTTTTTTTGTCAATTTTCGTAATTTTAAGAAAAAGTCACGTCATAATGGTCGGTGACGCTGGGGGTTCAGCAAATAACATAACGGTCAGTCACACCGGGGGGGGGGGGCGCCCCGGAGGCTAAGATTAGAGAAAAACCAATTACGTGATTTATGGAATGCCCCTAATGCAAAAGTCGACATTTTAATTATTTACATTCCTGAATACTATTAAATAAAAACGAAACGAATATAAATGTTCAGAATGAATCACGGAATAAAATAAGCTGCTGTTAATTAAAATTTACTTAAAATTAAACAAATATTTTCGTCGAACCTAGACTCGAAGCGTGAATAAAACGAGGTAAAATAGATTATGTGTGTAAATAATTCCCATGCTGGTTCACATTTCGTCATTTTTCAGAAAGATTACTTGTAAATATGTTATCTTGGTGGATGTGAGGCAGTCTAATTACAAGTATGACAAAAATAAATTTTACGAAATATTGTATTATTACAAACTATTCTATAACACTCCTTTCAAATAAAATCTCTATTTGTTCCCCTTCGCGCATCTTGAACGTGAAAGATGACAAACAATTTTATAATCTAAATGCTATATAAATTCTTAGTTGACAAAAATAAAAAATTTCATATCATCACCCTTGAATTTCACTCGACAAGGATTATGATATTTATCAATTATATTTCATAAATAGGTTTTAAATTCATCCTAAAAACATGGTTCTCCCACGTGTTCGGGGAAGTAATTTTCAAATTGTTTTCCTTCCACATAAGAAAAAAATCGAAATTTTCATTTAATTTTAATTAACAATGAATTGTTTTATTCTCCGATCGGTTCTTTTCTATCTGCAACGTTTTCATGGAAATTTACTTTATTTGGGAAGTAGTGAAGTTCTTCTTGAATATTGATGTTACAAATTAAAATTTAATTTAACTACAATATCCTGAATAATATTAAATATAAGTAGAACGAATTATATGTTAAGAATAAATTGCGGAATACAATGGTCTACTTTTAATTAAAATTCATTAAAAATTGAACAAATATTTACGGCGAATCTAGACACGTCACGTGAATGAAGGAAGATAAAACACATTGAGAGTGTAAATGATTCAATGTCATCATTTTGAAGATAAATAACTTGATGAAAAAGCTTATATATTCAGCACTACTCACATTTTTTTACAAATTTTGAACTAATATATATTATATAGCTCTAAAGAAACTTTTAAAAATCTTTAGGATTTCTTAAACTACGCCTCAGATTTATGTTTATTAGGGTGGTCCAAAAATGCATGGGAACATTTTTTCTTTCAAATTTTTATGAATAACGCCCGAAAATTTATATGAATCCAGACAAAAATAAATTCATTTTCTTTTATTGAAAAAAGTTATATTTAGAGGTGGTGCAAGCCCCATGAAGAAAGAATGACGTTTTCATAAATTTAATTCAGAATCCTCAATATTAGCTCAATCGAGTTGAAACTAAACATTTATCTTCAAAATTAGTCATAGAATACGAATAAAATATTACTTTTCAAATATCACCCCCATAAGTCTATTGTACAGGGTCCCAAAAAAACCCCATAAGTGAAAAAATGTGCTTTGCGAGTTTTTGGCTCTAGTTATGATATTTTTGCAGTTTTTTTTAACGCAAATTGTTTCTGGTACATATCAAACTACTTTATACTAATTATCAGATGTTGAAATAAATTTTTTAAACAAATAATGCTAGGAGTTGCGGTTTTTTCTGAAATGTTCAACTTTTTGTTAACTTTTCACTTGGAGTGAGTTAATATTTAATCTAATATAGCATCAATAATTGTTTAAACAAATTATTATTGTTCATAATTATCTTCTGTCAGATAAGAGCTAGAAATTTGCATTTCCTTCTGATATTTTTACCTTTGCTTCGCCTTTTTATTTATGAACAAATGATAAATAAATATTAGAGAGAAACATATTTTAAACTATTCTGTTTTCCTTAATATATTTTGCTTTCGCTTTCCATTCTTTGTTTTTGTCTCCTGTCTAAGATATCTTTTTTGTTGGAACTAATTTTTTTTTTAATTGGGAAAAGAAAAAAAATAATTCACTTAAAAACTAAAATACTATTCAAAAATGATTCTTCCAAAAATGTTTTAAAAACTATTCCATTTTGGGTTTAAAAATGTGTGTTTTTTTGTTCAAAATTCAACTATTTCTTCTTTAATTGAAAATGCAACTACTTCGTCAAAAATTCAAGTATTCCAGTAACATATTCATAATTTTAGTTGAAAATTCATCTTTTTGGGTTTGAAATTCAACTATTCCAGTTGAAGATTCATAATTTCATTTGAAAATTCACCGATTTGGTTGAAAATTGAACTATTATGCTAAAAATCCGTTTTTTCTTCTTGTGGTAAATTAATTTTTAGAACTGAAAGTTTAACTTTTTCCATTTTTGGTTAAAAATCGATATTTTTTAGTGGAAAATTTAAGTATTTGTTTCAAAATTCATTCATTTTGCAAGTTGTTGCTCTTTTGTGTTAAAAGATGTTTAGAATGAACGTCATGAATTGAAAGAAATGTATTTGTTATCTCTGAAATTATGGAAGCGCTAATCTTTGTTTTATAGCTTTTAATAATTTATACACTTAAAAGAAAGTAATTTAAAAAAAAAATTATATATATATATATATATATATATATATATACATTGACTGAAACATTTTTCATGGTTGACAATTTGACTTTTTAATTTAAAAATTCATCTGTTGACGTAGAAATTTCAACTTTTTTGGCTAAAAATGCAACAGTTTAGTTGTAAACTAATACTTTTTGATTAAGTCTTTAGACTATTATGTTGAAAATTTAACTACTGAGTTGATAGTGGAACTACATTGTTAAAAATTATTTTTTTCTTGGTTGATGATTCATTCTTCCAATTCAAAAACTTTTTTTTTGTTTGAAAATTCATGTATTATGTTGAAAATTAATTTCTTTGGTTAAAAAAAAAACTAATTCGTTGAAAATTCGTTTTTTTTGTCAAGAATTTGTGTTTAAACTAAAAATATAACTATTACGTTTTTGATTACTTCATCTTTTTCATTTGAAAATTCATATAATTTGTAGAAAATTCGTCTTTTCGGCAAAAAATTATTCTCTATGGTTGAAAAATCATCTTTTCGGTCAAAAATTCAAGTATTTTGTTTGAAATTAAATTTTTATTGAAGATTTATCATTATAGTTGAAAACTAATTGATTTGGTTAAAAATTTAACAATTTTTTGGAAAATTTGTCTCTTGTGATCAAATAATAATCTTCATGATGATAAATTCATCTGTTTGTTTTAAAAAGTAATTTATTTGGTTGAAAACTTAAATATTTTGTTAAAAAAAAAATGTTTACGGTTAAAAATTAATGTTTCCAACTGTAAACTCAAATATTCCATGTTGGGTTAAACAATTATCTTTTCAAGTTGAAGATTCATATATTTTCTTATTAATTGATTTCTATGGCCAAAAATTTGTCTTTTTTATTTAAAAATTAATTTTTCAACTGAAATTATAACAGAGACATTTTTAGTAAAAAAGAAATCTTTTCATGTTGAAAATTCATGTATTTTGTTGATAATTCGTCTTTTTGGACGAAAATTAATCTTTATCGTTGGAAATTCATTTTTTTTATCGAAAATTCAACTAATTAGTTCAAAATTAATTCTTTTTATATATTATTTATTATTATCGTTTCAAATTTATTTTTTTGGTTAAAAATGTGAAAGTTTAAAAAAATTTTGTTCCCCTTTTTTGAAATTTTTTGATTTCTTTAGTTGAAAATTTAACTATTTGATTAAAAATTCGTTTCAGGGTTAAAACATATTTTTTTAACTGTTAATATAACTATTTAATTTTGGGTTGAATATTTATCTTTTTAAGATGGGAATTCATGTATTTATTTCAAAACTAATGTCTGGTTTAAAAACTTAACTATTGTGTTGAAAAAAAAAATTTTCTTAAAAAATTAATTTTTCTACTGAAAATATAATAGTTCCATTTTTAGTAGAAAATTTATATTTTTCAGTTGAAAATTCATGTACTTTCTTGAAAATTTGTCTTTTTTGTAAAAAATTAATCTGTATGGTTGAAAATGAATCTTCTTGTTTGAAAAATCACTTTTTTTATTAAATATTCCTTATTTTAGTTGAAAATTTATACGGTTTGGTTGAAAATTTAACTTTTTGGTTGAAAATTCATTTATTTTGTTAAAAATTCATCTTTTTTGGTAGAAAATTAATCATATTGGTGAACAATTCAATTATTTTCCATTCTTGCTTGAAAGTGCATTTTTTTTTAATTGAAAATTTACCTATTTAGTTGATATATCGTCTTTTTTGAGTTGTAATTTAATTATATTGATAGAAAATGCATATTTTTGAGTTGTAATTTCAACATTTTTGTTAAAAAGTCGTCTTTTTGTCTTAAAAACTCAACATTTTGAATCGGATTTTTTTTCTCAATCGATTGAAAAGTCTTTCCTGGTTGAAAACTCAAGTATTTTGTTGAAAGTACCTTTTTTTATTTAAAAATGAGTCTCTTTTGGTTAAGGATTCCAATAATTTGTTAAAACTTCATATTTTCTGGTTTTCTTCAACTGTTTTTAATAGAAAATTTAGATATTTTTTGGCAAAATTATTAACTATTACACTTCACGTTGAGAATTCATTTGTTTATCAAAGATTCGTACTTGGTTGAAAATTAAATGAATTTTTTTCAAGATTTCTGGAAAAATCGCTAATGATTTAGTTTTTATTTTAAAAGAATAATTTTAAGTTTTGAGGGTTTCAAAATTTGTGGAGAAAGAATATGAAAGACTTTGAGACAATTATTATGCTTAAAACCCTTTCTTAATTTTCCCTCAAAGTTCATTTTTCAAAATAAGAAAATCATTAACAATTTTTACACGAATCTTGAGAAAATTCGTTTTTTACTCTTTCCAGACCTTCTGAACTTTCTAATCTTCAAAAATTATTCAAATTTCTCCTGAATTTGATTTAAATTCTACAAAATTAAAAAAATTACCTTAAAATCTTTTAGATTTTTGTTATACAATCATTTGAAATTTTCCCATAGATCTCAAGAACATTTATTTTTTCATTCTCTTGAAACCCTGAAAAATTTAGTTTAGCTACATTTTTTTCTAATCTTCAAAAATAAAAATAGATTTCTCAAAGTCGTTCATATTCTTTTTCCACAAATTTTGAAATCTTCAAAACTTAAAATTATTCTTTCAAAATAAAAACTAAATCATTAAAAAATTTTCCCAGAAATCTTGAAAAAAATTCATTTAATTTTCAACCAAGTACGAATCTTCGATAAACAAATGAATTCTCAACATTTGGGAATACATGAGGGAAATAGCTTAATGGTATATAAGTAAAAAAATTAATTTTTTAAGACAACAAATTTTTGTCAACACAATAATTCAGTTTTTAACCAAAGACATTAGTTTTCAAATAAATACATGAATTTCCATCTTAAAAAGATAAAGATTCAACCCAAAATGAAATAGTTATAATAACAGTTAAAAAAATTAATTTGTAACCATAAAAACGAATTTCTAACAAAATAGTTAAGTTTTCAACTGAAGAAAACCAAAATTTTCAAAAAAGGAAAACAATTTTTTTTTAAACTTTCACATTTTTAACCAAAGAAATCAATTTTAAACTCTAATAATAAATAATCAATAAAAAGAATTAATTTTGAACCAATTACTTGAATTTTCGATAAAAAAATGAATTTTCAACAATAAAGAATAATTTTCTTCCAAAAAGACGAATTATGAACAAAATACATAAATTTTCAACTAGAAAAGATTTATTTTTAACTAAAAAAGCCACTGTTATAATTTCAGTTGAAAAATTTATTTTTAAATAAAAAAGATACATTTTTTGCCATATAAATCAATTAATAAGAAAATACGTGAATTTTCAACTTGAAAAGATAAATTTTCAATCCAAAATGGAATATTTAGGTTTACAGTTGGAAAAATTAATTTTTAACCGTAAGAATTTTTGTTGAACAAAATATTTAAGTTTTCAACCAAAGAAATTATTTGCCAAACAAACGGATAGTTCAATTTGTAATAAGAATGTTCAACAATAAAGAATAATTTTCTTCCGAAAAGACGAATTTTCTACAAATTACATGAATTTTCAAATGAAAAAGATAAATTTGTAATAAAAAACAAAATAGTTATATTTTCAGTTTAAATAAAAATTCCTGACAAAAAAAAATTAATTTTCAACGCAACAAAATCTCTATGCACGTTATGTGAGAAAATGTGACGTAGGCTATTTACAAGTTTCACAATATTCCAATCTCATTGTTTCAATAAAGATGACAATTTTACCGAATTCTGTTCTTTTATAAAACTTTTCTATTTGGCACATCTTTAATTTTTATAGCCTTCTTTTAATTAATGTATAAAGTTCTAAATAAATTAATATGTATTTACAAAAGTAGTTTTCCACTTTAGAATTAGTGAATATTTTTACTAATTGAATTAGTAATTTTTTACTTATTAGTAATTAGTAAAACATTAATTTAAATTTAGAGAGTACAGCAAATAACTAAATCAACTTGATATTGTCAATTTCAGTAAATTCATAATAAACTGTAATAGTTAATCAGAAAAGTGTGTCTTAGAACCTGAATTAACTATTATTTCACTCTAATTGAAAAATGGACAAAAGTTAAAAAATTCAGGAAAAAACCGCAACTATCTAGTATTAATATAGAAGAAGGTACATATAAACAATATTAATTTGTTTAAACAATTATTTTGGCTAAATTGATTTAATTAGTAACTCACTATATGTGAAAAGTAGAAAAATAGTTGAATATTTGAGAAAAAACCGCAACTCTCTAGGATTATTGAAATTGAATATTATTAATAATAATAAATTGTTTAAACAAATAATTTTTTCAACTTTTATTAATTATTTAACTCACTTCAAGTGAAAAGTGAAAACCGGAACTATCACCACTCTCTGGTTGAAAATTGGACAAAAAGTGAAATTTTTTTGAAAAAACCGCGACTTCTTATCTGCATTCTAAGAGAAAATTGCTCAAAACAATATTAAATTGTTTAAACAATTAATTTAAACATCTAATTATCAGTATCAATTAGTGCTTCATGCATTAGAAACAATTCGAATTTACTAAAATGCAAAAAAAATCATAATTAGCGCGAAAAACTCGCAGAACCCATTTTTCACTTATGGGATTTTTTTGGGACCCTATAAAGCAGACTTATGGTAGTGATTTTTAAAAAGTAATATTTTATTCGTATTCTATGGCTAATTGTGAAGAGAAATGTTGAGTTTCAACTCGATTCAGCTAATATTGAGGGTTTCGGAATAAAATTGTCAAAAACGTCTTTTTTTCTTATGAGAAATAAACTTCATTAAACTTCATGGGGCTTGCGCCACCTCTAAATATCATTTTTTTTCAAACGAAAAAATTGATTTATTTTTGTGTAAATTCAAACAAATTTCCGGGCGTTATTCATAAAAATTAAAAAAAAAACAATTTTACAATGCATTTTTGGACCACCCTATTTTACACTGACAAAAGACGATAAACGTTATCAGAATCTGGAAAGAAATCTCAAATATCTTAATAAGGTCGAAATTTATAAAGGTTTTTCAGAATTAGAAGGCCTGAAGTTGTGCAATTTAAAGAATGGAAATCACATTAGGTTAAAATTTAAAGTTCTGAATTTTCATGTTGAACGCTGAGTTTTCAATGTTTCCCTTTCATAAGTTTTAATTTTGCAATTAAGATTAAAGTGGTAGAATTTTGAAGAGTATAATCAAAAAATTGAAAATTGTCAATTCTTCAATGATTTAAATTTACCTCAAGTAATTTGAAGTTTTAAAGGGCCATTTAAAATTACTTAATTTTTAACATTTTTCCGAATAATTCAATGATAAAAGCTTATAACAAATTTTTTTTTCCTTTTTGAACGGTGAAATGACGGTGAATTTATTTTTTAATGGTAGACAAATTTTATAAAATACAAATTAAATAAAATTCTATAATTTCAGAAGCTTTGACTTTAAAAGATGTGTTAAGTTATTAATTTCGAATCGTTTAATTTTGATCGCTTCGAATTAAAACTGATGAAAATTCATAAGATTTAAATTTTATATTATTCAATTTTCACAGATTTCAATTAGAAATAATACAAAGCTTCAATTCCTTTGAATTTCAAATGATTTAATTTTCAAAATTATAATCTGTAATTATTCAATTTTGAACATCTTAAAATGGAACTATTTTCGGAATCTCAATTAGAAACCATTCAATTTCGAGATTTTTTCATTCAAAATTAAACTGTTGATGACTCTGTGCAATTTTGAAAATCATAGACCGAAATTTTTCTTCAAATACTTTTCATTTCAAATTATTCAATTTTCAACGCTTTTTCGAAATAATGCAAGTTTAGTTTCGTTTCATTCAATTGCTGGCATCTTTTTTGCAATAAAAATTTAATTACTTGGTTAAAAGTAAAACTCTTTTTTTTTTAATTAATTTTTTTGGTTGAGGATTCATAATTCTAATTGAAAATTCGTCTCTTTGGCTGATCATTCATTTTGTTAACTAAGAGTTAAACTATTCAATTTTTATTCAAAAAATAATCTTGTATATACTTAAAATTCGACTTTTTGGTAGAAATAATCTACCTGGTTAAAAATTATTCATTTCAGTTGAAAATTTAATTATTATAGTTACATATTTATCATTTTATTTGAAAATTCATCTTTTTGGTTCAAAATTGAACTATTCCAGTTGAAGATTCATCATTTTCGTTGACAATTTATCCCTTTGTTTGAAAATGTAACTAATTTAAAAAAAAATTTTTGTTTGGTTAAAAATTATATATTTTTTTAACTAAAAATTTAACTATTCAATTTATGGTTGAAAATTCATCTTTTTTGGTAGCAATTAATCTTTTCGGTTGAAAATTCATCTTTCTGGTTGAAATTCAATTATTCCAGTAGAAGATTCATTCATTCATTTGGTTGGAAATTTGTTTCATTCTATACAAATAACTTTTTAAACTGAAAATTTAACCATTTCATTTACGGTTGAAAACTGATCTTTTTTAGTTCGAAAATCGACAATTTGGTTGAAAATTGTTCTTTTTAAGTTGGAAATTTATGTATTTTGTTGAAAAATCGTAATTTTTGGTATAAAATTAATCCTTTTGGTTAAAAATTCAACTAATTGGTTAAAAATTCATCTATCTTGTATTGTATAAGAAAATGAAATAAAAATTGGTTTCAATCATTATTCAAATTCATGGACTTTAGAGGCAAATTTAAGAAATGAGTAATTATTTTTTTAGTATTATTTAATTATTTAATTAATGGATGGTGTTACTATATTTATGAATATCTTCCAATATAATTTGCCAAAGTTTGATGAATTAAACCTATAAATTGAACTCTAGAAACTAAAAAAAAAACATAATTTTTAATAAAATCGCGAAACTTTATACATATTCCGAGTCGATTGTTTTGAAAAATGCAAAATATTTCAATGACTCCGTACTATGAAAAATTATTACTGGAAAAAGTTTGAGATACCTGCAAGAAACCTAGAATTGTCAGGGAATTTTTTTTTACGATTTAAGTAGACATCCTGTTAAAGAGCTTCTAAAGTTTATTTTGAAAATAAGATTTTCATACAGATAAAAAATTAAATTTCGCAAAAATTAAAGTAAACTGTAGCTTTTGAAAATATTATTCAGATTATGACAAAAGAATGACATTAAATTTTTTTTCAAAATTGTGCAACTAAAAAATATAGAATATTCTTATGGAAGCTTATACATTTCTGCTCAGAGTAGAATGATAAGATTAAATATTTTCTAGCATCATATGATTCAAATTATTTTTTTTTTAATTCATTAAGTGCATTAAAAATCAATTTATAGGTATAAGAGGATGGCATAAATTTACTGCATTTAAAAAATCCTTAAGTGGAAAATTACCGATCGTAGTAGGTGTTAAAAATGATTTTAAACGAGCATTAATTATTCGAAATTGCAGTGGAAATATCCGAGGTAGATATACAGGTTTTATTTTGGATTCCTTGTGAAAATTTTGAAATAATTCATTCAATAGCTTAAGAATGTTCAAAAAACAAAACTATAAAGTGTAATTAAAGTTTAATGATTTAAAGGTTTCTAAAAAACCTGATAAATTACTATTTTAGTTATTTGATTCTCAATTGAAATAGTAGAAAAAAAGTTCTTTTTTTAAATATCTGCTTAACTGAAACTAAAAAGAATCTCTCTGGACTCTGAAATTATCAAAAAATGTTAAGCGGATGCTTTCTAATTTTAAAAAAGACATATAAAGACATCAATAACCACAATTGAAATAAAGTTTTCTTATTAAAGATTCAACTACAAAAATCTCTTTCATAATCTGTAAATTGTTATAATTTATTTATATACAAATAAACTCAAGAAGACACAAAAATATACTTTATTTGAAATTATAATAAATTTTAGATCATTTTGAAAAATTTAGGAAAATTTAGTTTTAAATTAACTAAAATTCCGTAATTTTATTAAAGTTTTCGGAAATTTTTGGAAAAGCCAGTGATATTATTAGTATAATAATGAGATAAATTTATTGATGTTTTTTTTAAGTGTATAAAATCCAAAAAGCTATAAAACAATGAATTTAGTCCATTAATTTAGTGTTAAAAAAATCAATAATCAAACAGTATTCGTAAATAAATATCCTATTAATTTTAGGAAATATTTCAATCATTTAATAAGTCTTAAAATAAAATAAAAGTAACGATAAAAGTTCATGAAATTAAATGGAATGCACTCAGGCTTGTAAAAATTACAGGTTTTTTAGAAGAGAATCATATTTATATGATTATTTTATATGACGATTTTATATGAAGATTTTATATTTTATATAAATAATAACACGTAAATCGAATAGTTTTAGATGCAATACATAATAAGTTTTTATTTTTATCATTAATATTTTAATCCATGGAAATGTAGTGCATAATAAACCTAAAAAAAATGTTCTATAAATTATATTCATTTATGATTGAAAACGAGTTTTTCATTGCTGAATTAATTATTATTTCACTTTCTTCTTTTCATATCAGTTGCTGTGAATGATTTATTAAATTATTATTATTCAACAAGAGAAACAAATTTGAAACGCTTTTTATATAAAGTGACATTTTCCATATAAAAACGCCCTAATTCAAAAATTTATTGAACCTACTCTGCAATGCGTAATCTATCAAAAATGGTTTGACTTGCAAAATCGGATTTTACTCAAATACTTTTTCTTTCATTTTTATTCCAAAAAACGAATTATGTGTAGCACTTACAATGATTAGATTTGTGCGTTAAAAAAAGTACAAGTTAACTAAATTTCAAAGAGATTTGTGAGAGCCCGTTTCTTTATTTTTTTATTTATGTGTAATTTTTTATTTGCTAAATTGATGTTGTGGAAGATTCGTAATCTTTATTAGTAGATAAATAGTAAATACATGTAACCTCAGTTAATGTGGTCAAGAGTTTGTAGCACCTCATTTAATTTATTTGTACATAATTTAAATTAACTATATATATAGTTAAAAGTTTGTCATAAGGACAACCGCAGGATTTCGCCGGGAGCGGGTGCTAATCTGAAAAATTGCACCCGCTCCCAGCGAAATCGCGGTAAAATTTCAGCTGTAACCACGTCTCACGACCGTGAGATAGGTGGTTATAGTCTGCGACGAACTCAATACGATGGTCCGGCAAAAGTCTCGTGCACCCTGAGGACACGGAGCGACCCCAGGACGACCGCCTTCTGCATTTTCCCCGCAAGTGTCTCAGCATTTTGTTGACACGCAGGGATGCTTTTCAGGCTATTAACCAGTGAAACCTTGACACTTCCAAGAGCGCCGATGATCAAGACGATTAGCTTAACAGAATATTCCGGGTATAACCGTCGCAACTCCCTTATAAGGTCTTTATACCTCTCTTTCTTTTCGTTCTCCTTGGCTGTGACGTTTTTGTCAGCTGGTGCCGAAAATTCGATAACGAACATGGTTCGTTTCTCGAAGTCAAGGAGAACTATGTCCGGCCTCGAGTGCGCAACAGAAACAATTGTCGAGAATATGAAGTTCCAGTATATGCGGCACTTCTCATTTTCGACAATTGACTCTATTTCTCTAGGAGCGTTTAGCGGAGAGGTATTTGGGCTAATGCCATAAGAGTGACAGAGATGGTAATAAAGCACTCTTAGTGCCGCATTGTGCCTTTGGATGTAGGTCGTTCCCGCATGAGTTGAACAACTAGATAGTATGTGTCCTGGATGCTCGGGGTGTGCATGACACGCTCTGCAGCTATCATCGGGAATGTCTTGGCTCAAAATGTGGCGACGGTATGCTAGAGTGGAAATGACACCGTCTTGACATGCCGAAATGAAGCCCTCCGTGCCCGACTTCGATCCAGGTGATCTAAGGAAAGCAAACGTTAGCTCATACGACATCGACTGATCTTCCACATTTCTGTGGAAGATGCCGTGCATCCTCTTGTCGAGGAGCTGTTCGTGGAAGTTTTTCTCCTGTGCTTTCTTAATCCGGGCCTTCAGGAGTGAGTATTCATGATGGATAAGATTTGATGCATTTTGCTCACCCCTAATATTGAAGTCAAGGCCGAGTGTTTCAGCAGCCTCCTCCGCTGCTTTGTACAGAAACGCCCCTTTTCCCACTTCTTCGTGTTTCCTGACCATTTTAAGAAGAGGGTCTTGTCCATTTGCAACTATATGTGCTGTACCCAGAATGTGTCTGTTGTGAAGACATTCAAGATTCAGTATTCCGCGACCACCTAGGCGGCGTGAGATGTAAAGTCGCGGAACAGAAGACTTAAGGTGCATGCTCTTGTTCATGTGCAAAACCTTTCGCGTCCCGATATCAAGGGATCTGAGCTCGTCCTTCGTCCATGGAACCACCACTCCAAATGAATAGAGTATTACCGGGACAGCAAGCATGTTCGTTGCAGATACTTTGTTTCTCGCCGACAGTTCGGAAGACCAAATCTGCCGGATGAGACGTTTGTATCTGCATCGGAGAGTATCCTTTATAGATGTCACGTCCTGAATGCGGCTCTGTGGAACGCCCAGGTATGTATAGGTCTCTCCAGCGCAAAGGTGTCGTATAGCGCTTCTGTCAACGAGCTCAGGATCTTCGGGGATGCCAGTAAGTTTTCCTTTCTTCAAATTAACCTTGGCGCATTTCTCTAACCCGAATTCCATCCCAATCTCTTGAGTGTACTCTTTGACAATTTTCAGAGCTAGATGTAGTTTCTCTTGATTCCTAGCATAGATCTTAAGATCATCCATGTAAAATACATGAGTGACCTTATGCTTTCGGTTTCCAGGTTTGCCGCAGAGATACCCTTCGGAATGGCGAAGTGCGAGAGATAGTGGCAATAATGTGAGGCAAAAGAGGACAGGGCTCATGGTGTCGCCCTGAAATACACCTCTCTGAAAGGTGATACTGTTAGTGATCACACGATGTTTTCCAGATGAGATAGTAAATCTGGTTTTCCAAAGCGGCATTTATGTCTCTATGCACCTCACGATGTGTGGATGAACCTTTAGGCTTTCCAACAGACAGATGATAAGTCTATGGGAGGTTGAATCGAAAGCTTTCCGGTAATCAATTGAAGCCATCGATAGAAATCGCTGATAGTATGCTGCGTCTTTACAGACACATCTATCGATGAGCAAGTTCTCCCGACATCCTGCTACGCCTTTCTTTGAGCCACGTTGTTCATACATCTCTTGCCATACAGGTCCAATTGTCCGAACAATCCTATCATTTAGGATAGCTGTAAAGATCTTATACAGTGTGTTCAGACAAGTTATTGGCCTGTAATTCTTAGGGTCAGCTAAGTTGCCCGTCTTCGGCAGGAGCACTGTGCGCCCTTCCACCAACCACCCCGGAATAGGCTCTTCCGGGCCAGATGCTGGTGGGTTGAAGGAAACTTTTTCCACCAGAAGGTCTTGATGCCATCTAGTCCTGGAGCGGAATAGTTCTTCATGCCTCTTAATACGTTTTTCACCTCCTCGGTAGTGAAAGGTGGGCATTCCTCCTCGGCTGTGATGAGGGCATTGCACAGCTCCTTGAAGCTGTTTATGTTCTTTGAGCCTTCTTTAAGTACTTCGTAGACTTCTCTCCAAAATGCTTCGACCTCCTCTGGTTTGGGTGGATCGTCGACAGTAACTGGAGGGTCTTGGAAGAGTCGAGATGGGTCAGACGAAAACTGTTGATTTTCTCTGACCCACCTTTCTCTCCGCTCTAGACTTCTCCTAGCGTCAGATAGTACTCGTATTCTGTCAACAATATGCTGCCTGATGGTCAGTAGCTTTGACTTGTTGATTGTGTGATGACGGATCCGCAGTTCGCGCGTGAACTGTCGAACCTTGGCAGTGAAAGTCCTGCCAGATGTTATGTAGTCAATCACACACTAAATGCGGGACGCGTACTGTCTTGCCCAGCCTATCTTTGTGCTAAGTTGATGCATTTGTCTTTTGGTCTTATGATCAACCGTTGGTTTTGTTTTACGGTTTGCATCTACCAAAGTTCTCGCTGCATTGTACACACTACAATTGATAGTCCAGGGGTCGGATTCTTCGGAAAAATCTCCACGAAGCTCATCATCCAGTTCAGTCAGATCTGTGGGCTTGGGAGAAACCTGAATGTTGATGTTTCTCCGGGTCTTGAAGCATCGTTCTCCCTCTATTGGATGCCTGTTCGAGGCTGGTCTCAGTGTCGCCTCTCTTTCTCTGTTGCCGGCTTGTTCTGGCTGCGGCTGTGTAGGCGCTCCGCTTATATAACCCCTTTTCCGGAGGTCCTCGGCACGGTTTCGCAGACGTTTTTGCGAAAAATCCGAGAGCTCTGGGTGTTTCTCGCACCACAGAGCATGCAGTCGCGCCATGTAACCTTTTCGTTCAGGGGCCATACTGGTATCATAGCACTCCAGCAGGTCGTCCCTGAGTCGATCCGTCCACTCAAAAGTAACGAGATTCCGCCGGTCAATCGCATTGACTCCGTCTTGATTGGCTCCCCCAACTCTAGGGTAGTCGGAATTGTTGTCCGACCCATTGTCGGGAGCCCTGCGCGTTCGATTGTTTTGAACCGCACTTCCTACAACTATGTTTGGTGCTGTCATTGTTGTTCCCACGAGCAGCTAGGGAAAAGGGTTAGTCCATCCTTGTAGAGCCCCGCGTGCAAGGATAAGGCTGATACTCTGAGAGGTCGCCCGGTATCCAGAGTATATATATATATATATATATATATATATATATATATATATATATATTGTGCTGGGAGAGTACAAAATAGAGTGATGGAGAGTGGTCCATATAGTTTAACGAACACAAGAAAAGATTCCTTTGTTGGATAAATTGGTGGCCCTAAAAAGGGCCAATTGGTTTTTGTGGGTAAAGTTTTTAGTCGTAAGACTCCGGCAGCTGCGGGTCTCACTTCGTCTTCTCCGGACGTGAAACTCCTTGGGTGGGTCTCACTCACTCTTCTTCGGGCGTGAAACTTCTTGGATGGGTCTCAATTAGTTTACAATCGGGCGTGAAACTCTTTGGATCGTGGCTCTCACTCCCTCTCCCCTGACCGACTGAGTTGCTTTCCGGTTGTCTGATCTGCCGTAACGCCCGAGGTTCACACGCGGGCTAAGCTTCTCGTCGAGCGAAATACGGGGCTTTTTAGCTTCAGGCGACTCTTTTAGGGATGAGGGATGAATACTTAGGAGGTCCTCTGATTCGGAGACCTCGGACGCGTCCACCGACTATTCGTCTTTCAACGGCGTGTGATTATATCTCGGAAACGATTTTTGATTTTGACAGGAGACGGAGAATTCAGATTGATTCCAGAACAGGAAGGGGCGTCCTCGCCCGGTTTATTTAAAGGGTTAACCGTGAAAAGATAGTCCGCGAGATCCTCAAAGGTCTCGATTCTCAAGTCATCAAGCGCGGAGGGGGAAGGAGAATTACTAGCGCGACACTGTGAGGAGGAAGGTTCATCATCGAGTCGATCGAAACCCGGACTCTGCCGGTTGGTGATCACGGAACGTAAGTCGCAAAGGGATCTACGGTCCTTGCGATACGGGGGCGAAATGGGTACAATTACACCGGGAGGGGCGTTTAGCTGAGCCTGAATCGCTCTCTTCCGCTTGGCCGCGATGCTTTTCCGCAGGTTAGGTCGATTTGGACCGTTCGGGGGAGGGCAGTTGCCACTCATTGAGCCGAAGTACCACGAATTCCACAATTGAAAACGAGTTCACACCTGAGACACTGAACCGAGGTATAACACGCGAAAATGAGGGGGGTAGTTGTCACCGGACGGTACGACGCACTGGAGGGGGCAGGCTTGGTTTGCGGACTGTAATTGTAGCACGAGGGTTCGGCGCCCGGCACAGAACTTGGAAAGGAATGCTCGTAATGCACGCGCGGTACACCGACTGGAGGGGGGTAAGCGAGCGACGTAGCATTCGAGGTCAATACGCTGTTTAGCCCCGAGTTGACTAGCGCACTTTGGGACACTTCACTAGGGAACATTGACCCGATGTCCGAGGGCGCGGTACACTCGCTGGAGGGGGTTAAGCGTGCGACGTAATTGTAGCACGAGGGTTCGACGCACGGCACAGAGTTGGCAAAGGAACTGTTCGCATAATACACGCGGGGTACGCCGACTAGAGGGGGATAGTTGAGCGACGTAGGGTTCGACGTCACGACGCTATTGTGGACCGAATTCACTTTCGCACTTTGAGACGATTCACTAGGGAACACTGACAGGTAATCCGATGACAGGGTGCTGGCTTCACAGTCCGTGACTTTCTCATTCTCCACTACCTTTTCCGGGGGAAGGGTCGCTCTCTGCTGTTCCTGCACTGCTCGACGTTTCTGCGCGAGCCTTTGGCGTAGGTTAGGTCTGCATTTTTTATGCACATCGGCGACTCCGTTCTCCATGGAAAACTCCGGCTGAAACATAACCACACAAACAAACCAAAAGAGGGGGGGGGGGGGGTAAGGCAAAATGAGAGTAGAGAGACGCTTGGAAAATTTTGGGATCACTCTGAGGGCTCCGGAAGAGACGCTAGGTACATTCGAAATTCACTCAAGGGCTCCGTGAATATTCCAAACAAATTAAAAATGACAATGCGGAAGAATATGGCAATGTTGGACCCCGTTGGGCTCTCTCCATGAAGAGGGGCACGTCGAGATCTCAAAATATGCGTCACCGTGTGGTAACCGCAAAATAATTGCGTCGCCTAATATTCTAGGTGAATCATGTAGGTAAATTTTGCATGTTTGGACAAAGCAGCATTCCTAATTATTAAGGATGACCCTATAGGGTTAGCAGGGAGTGAAGAGTACAGCAAGGCTCGCTTCTTGATTGCTGTTCTGGCGCTGAAAACCGGCGAAGCGAGGCAAACTCGATGACAGTCGGCAGCTGGCACGAACAAGCACTCAGGAGTCAAGATCGCCACTTCAAAAAATCCAAGCATCCGCGACGTATCCCGTCCGCGGTCAATTCGTCGAATCTGAAGAAATGCGCGAACTGCGCATATTTATAGACCCCGGTACCACGCGTGTCTCGAAGCGGGGCAGTGACACCGTGGATTCGTCGCTCGAAAAAAGAGGGGCTTAGGAAGCGCGGATTGAGCACTTTGCGAAAAGTAGGGTTTGAGAAGCGACTTCTGCGACTCGTAAAAAGTGGGATATCAGACCACGTGATTCGCGATTGACTTGGGAACCGCGAAAATTCTGAGCCATTGCCTCGTCTCACCGAAGTCTGCCAGCCTGTTTATTTTAAAGAAACAATTGTGTGATTTTACAGTAATTAGTCTTACAAAATTAAAAACAGATTTCTTAATACTACTTTAACATTAGATTCTGAATAATTTTAATGGTTTAGTTTAAGAAACACCATCCGTTTAAAACGTCACGAGAAAGAAAGTTATTTCGCTATTGCTTATAAAATTGTTCAACCGCTTGCGGGCGACAAGTTTATGAATAGACTCCTTTTGTCATTTTTCAAACATGTGGTCAAACAGTTAAGAACAGAATTGTTGCTTCTTTGGAAATTATAGTTTAAAAAATTCTAGAAAATTTCTAAGAATAAACTCAAAACATCCACTAAAAGTCATATTCATGCAGTACGCAACTAATCAGGTTTTCAACAACAATGTATGCCAGACCTCGTGAACACGATTTTTTAGAAAGGAAAAGACAATTAATAAGTTTCGATTTTTTCCCTCATAGCAAGGGATATCGGTGGGATTTCCGATTTATTAACGTAAATGAAACAAAAATCGTGGTTTTTGAAGGAAAAACTGAGAAAACAATGTGCAACATTGTTCTGAATAATGAGATATTAGAACAAGTTGACAAGTACGTATATCTGAGTAGTCTATTCACTAGCGACGGAAAAATAGATGGGGAGTTAGATAGGCGCATAAATAAGGGTAAGCAGGTTATCGGTAGAGCAGGGTCCATCCTGGCAAATAAAAACATATCGAAAAAAGCCAAAATGGCCATACATAATTCTATATTTGTACCGACTGTACTATACGGTAGCGAGACATGGACCTGTCAAGAAAAGGACAGGAGTAAAATTAACGCGATCGGCATGAAACCTCTGCGCATAATATGCGGGAAAACACTGATGGACAAAGTCCGAAACGAGACAATCCTCAAAGAATGTGGTGCAAAAGAGACAATAGCAGATACATGGGAAAGAAATCAGTTAAGATGGTTCGGACTTCTTGAAAGAATGAAAGATGAACGACTGACCAAACAAGTGTATGAAGGTAAAGTAAATGGCAGAATACCCAGAGGTAGACCGCCGAAAGAATGGTTAGAATCTGTAAATGAGACATTAATCCGTAGAGACATAAGAAGCCATAGGAACACAAGAGCTTGCATGAAAAAATGCATGGACGTGAAGGAAGCTAGAGTAGTATGCCAGGACAGAAAAGTGTGGCGACAAATAGTTTGTAAACAGAGTGACAATAGAATGACTGACGCCTGAAACAGAGACATTGGATACTAATGGGCTCAAGTGGCGAACCATACATAACAATTCTGTGAGGCTCCTCACTTGGGGTGATCGCTAGAGAGATTGATCAGCAACCTGGGTCGGAGCAGTGTTGCGGAATGAACGTGTCATTTGAGTAAGTAACACGAGATTTCCAGATCAATCTAAAATATCTATACCTAACACCAGATACCTATCTACCTTATACCTATATACCTACCTACTTTACACCTATATACCTATTTAACTTATACCCATCTACTCTATACCTACATACTCATATACACACTACTACTTTCCCACCGAGCAAGTCACGCCTTCCCCGAAAGGGAAATGGATTAATGGTATAATAATAATAATAATAATAAAACTTGAATTTTTCGATTTAGTCGAATTGCTTGAATTTGTCAATTTAGTCGAGTTACTTTAATTCTTTGAATTACTTACTACTTAGTTAATTACTCGGAATTCCTTGAATTTTTCGGTTTACTCGAATTACTTGAATATTTTGAATTCTTGGAATTTTTTGAATTCTTCGAATTACTTGAATTTAGAGAATTCCTTGTGTTCAGAGAATTACTCGAATTCTTCAAATTACTTGGTTTCTTAGAATTATTCGAATTATTTGAATTCTTCGGATTACTAGAATTTTTGTAATTACCAACAGCCATACCACGCTGAAAAAACCAGTTCTCGTCAGATCACTGAAGTTAAGCAGCGTTGGGCGCGGTTAGCACTTGGATGGGTGACCATTCTAGAAAACTGAGTGCTGTTGGCACATCGTGGGTGTGGTGAGCCCACACTTGTAGTTATTTACTACAAGTTATCAACCTAGAAACACTACCCGAATCGGGTAGTGTCACGCCTACCCCGAAAGGGAAATGGCTTAATGGTATACATACTTGAGTTCTTTGATTCATTCGAATCCCACGATTTACTTCAATTCTTTGAATTATTTGTGTTCTTCCAATTACTTGAATTTTTCGATTTAATTCAATTACTTGAATTCTTCGATTTAGTCGAATTATTCGAGTTACTTCAATTAGTCGAATTACTTGAATTTTTCGAATTGCTTGAATTCTTCGAATTAGTTGAATTCATCGATTAAGTCGAATTACTTGAATTCTTCGATTTAGTCGAATCATTCGAGTTACTTGAAGTTGTCGAATTACTCGAATTACTTCAATTCTTCGATTTATTTGAATTCTTCGAATTACTAGAATTTTTTGAATTACTTGAGTTCTTCAATTCACTCGAATTCCACGATTTACTTGAATTCTTTGAATTATTTAAGTTCTTCCAATTACTTGAATTTTTCGATTTAATTCACTTACTTGAATTCTTCGATTTAGTCGAATTCTTCGAGTTACTTGAATTTGTCTAATTACTCGAATAATTGGAATTACTTGAATTTTCGAATTACTTGAATTCTTCGATTTAGTCGAATCCTTCGAGTTACTTGAATTTTCGAATTGCTTGAATTCTTCGATTTACTTGAATTCTTAGATTTAGTCGAATTATTTGAGTTACTGGAATTAGTCGAATTACTTGAATTTTTCGAATTGCTTGAATTCTTCGAATTCGTTGAATTCTTCGATTTCATCGAAGTTCTTGAATTCTTCGATTTTTTCGAATTCTTCGATTTGGTCAAATTACTTGAATTCTTCTATTTACTCGAATTACTTGAATTCTTCTATTTAATCGAATTCTCCGAATTACTTGAATACGTCGAATTACCCGGACTGGTCTAACCTAAAACGTTCCGACCCCTGGTCGGATCCTTTATCAATTTGAAGTTAGAAAACTAAACAGGACAGAAACTGATACAAAAATAGACTATTTGTGAGATCATATTAGAACGACCAAAAAAAGATCCTAGATAAAAATGAATGCCTAGTTTTCACTGTGCATGATAATCGAAATAGTATAAATCTATTTACTTTACATGACGCATATTGCATCAAACGCACGCTTGGCCATTATTTTTTTTACGCAATACGCGTCATACACTGTCAATGGGTTAAGTTGAGTCCGTAGCGCGGTCGTATTTTGCAAAATTGCATTTCTTACGCTCGACAGATAGGTGTTCTTCCACGACACTACTTCCAATAATACAATGATCTGGTATTTTGATTCTACTCATTTCGAGCAGTTAATGAACTTATGTTTTTCGCAACTACTGATACTTCTTATTTAAAGACTAATAGGAGTTGCGAAATTGGAAGGTTCATTGCCCAATTAAATTCCAATGGTTATAATTTCCTATCGCCGATATCGTCAGTATTGTTGCTAAAAATTCATAAATAAGTGGAATCGCAAATGACATCTATCTGAAATCATAAATTGACTTTTGATTTGAAATTCTATTTTGTATCGTTTCCTTTTCGTTTTTTTCTTCGCCGTTTATTTAAAATTCCTAATTGTTGCATCTTTACTCTTTTATCATTATTTTTGAAGATTCTTTTATTGTTCCTAATTTCCTTTCCTGGTTGTTGATATTTTGTTGTATAAATATGATGTAGGGAGTGTGAGTGTACACACTAGCGCCTCAAACAGCTTAGCGTCTAGTATGGGTGCATCTGTGCATATGATACAGATCAGCGTCTTCGCTGTCACTTTATTATTCTCATATAATTATTATCTAAACCCATCTGTACAAATGATGGGCGAGTTTGGTGCCAATTGCACATTAAGCATAAATATACTTTCCTAAAATGAATCAGTGAAATCTCACTGATTTCCATGGAAATCTCACTGATTGAAACAGCCAGAAGTGTGTCACTGATATTCAGTGAGGTTAACCTGGTTTACTCAGTGGAATTCCGTCACTGGTTTAATCAGTAAGGTTGACTGGTTACTCAGTACCACTAGGCATCTGGTCGTACGTGTTTTCGTCCGTCAGCTGGTTAGGTGTCCCACTTATCATTCATCACTTTTATGCTTCCCCAATTCCAAGTGTAAGATCATATATTTCCAACTTAATGTAGCCAGGCGCCAAATATTTCTAATACAAATACTAGTACTCAATAGAGTCCGTTTTCGACAGTTTCAAGTAACACGTGGAGTCGCTGAATGCAATGACGTAACACGCGCGGACCAGACGACTGAACTGGACGTTCATGTCTTGGCCGCGTGGAGCGCTACATCACTGACTGAATCAATCATTTTGCGTTACTGGTATATTCAGTAATGCTCTTTTAGTTGAGTCGCTTACTGGTTCACCCAGCCAAAGCTGGAAAATCACTGGTTCACCAGTGAGAATTCAAAATACTGATTCAACCAATGACATTTTCACTGGTTCAGTCCTTTTTATGACCATCCTCCCTTAAGGATCGTATGACTGGGTAGTTCTTTCATAGCTTCTAAATTTAGTTTTTTTGTTCGAAAAAGATATTGTTAAAGATATTAAATGAATCCTTTGTATAGATACCTGGTGCCGGGCGCTTGGTTGATATCCGGTAGATTGATCTTATTGGTTACACGGCAGTGGGCGCTGTCTGCCGGACAGCAGCCCTGGATACAAATTGTATATTTCTTATTTTCTTAAGTCGTGCGCGAGGCATAACCTCAAAGTGAACTATGTAATTTGGAAGGAGGATATAAGTGTAACTTTCTTTACACACTTGAATACCTACTTGTTTATTGAAACTGAGATATTTGGTGTTTTCGATTTCGTATTTTCTTGTAAATTTACATTAAATCTAAAATTATACTTTTCGAATAGTCTGAAGACGATCCGGAAAAAAAATGTCTTCTAAATCACGTTTAATGACATTTAAAGATAAACAGTAAATGTTGGAGTTGTTAATTTTTTTCTTTTTTTGTTGTTATAATTTTTGTTTTATTCTGGGAAAAGGAATACTGAAGTAGTTCAGAGATGAACCTAAATAAAGCAAGAATTTATATATGAATTCAAGTAAAGTTGATCTGAATTTGAGAAAGCGTATGATTAAATTCTGGTAAAAAATTCTTATGAGAAATGATTTAAAACTCTTGACACTTCAAATATGTACTGGAAAAATTTCCAGAAAACGACATTCAAGGCGACGAGGATAGTGTTTTCGAGAATGATTATTATTATTATTATCGATTAGCAATTCGAACTCGAAAGTTCATCGCCTCATCTACCCGAAACCGCCACGCATCTCTATCCTGTGCATCCTCCATCCAGTTTATGTAATCACGTCCTAGTTCTTTTAGATCATCCCTTACATTTTTCTCCCATCTGATTCTCGGTCTGCCTAGAGGTCTCTTACCAATCGGTTTCCCTCTTAAAACTTGCGCCAATGTTCTTTCATTGCCCATTCTTGCTACGTGCCCCGCCCATCTTAATTTACGCGCTTTCATTACTCTATTAATATTTGCTCACCCGTAGAGAGCGTGCAGCTCATCATTATGCAGTTTCCTCCATTCACCAGTCTCTTCGTCCCTCTTTGCACCATAGATTTTTCTAAGTACTTTATTTTCAAAAACTCTAAACCTATTCTCCTCTCCTTTCGTCAGCGCCCACGTTTCACACCCGTACATAACGACCGGCATTATTATTGTTTTGTAAATTCTTACTTTGATGTATCTAGATAGCAATCGCGATTTTAGTAGTGTATTTGCTGCATAATAGCACCCATTGCCAGCGTGCACCCGGGGGTTGATTTCCGTTTTAATATTAGTTTTGCTAGTTATAATAGACCCGAGGTATTTAAACTCGTTAACCCTTTCGAATTTCATATTTGCGGCCATAAGATCCCCGCCTACATTACTTTGTTCGGATCTGACGACGGTCATATATTTTGTCTTTGATTCGCTAACTTCCAAACCAATATCTTTGGCTTTTGTGATCAAGATTTCTGCGTTTTTAGCTACGGTTTCTTTATCATCCCCTAGTAAGTCGAGATCATCCGCATACCCAAGAATTTGTATTATCCCATTGAGGGTAGCACCGATCGGATTCACTTGTACTTGTCTGACCACGTATTCTAAAACTAAGTTGAAAAGGACGCACGAAAGTGCATCGCCCTGTTTCAGGCCATCGCGGATCGAAAAATCTTCCGATAAACTTCCGTTTGCACGTATTCTACCCCTACTGCCGCTTAAGCAAATTTCGATAAGTCTAACTAATTTTCTTGGTACACCCAAGAACTCTAGGATCCAGTACATTCGCGCGCGTATAATAGAGTCGTAAGCTTTTTTGAAATCGACAAATAGCTGATGCACTACTTCATTAAATTCCCATTTCTTCTCTAACAGTTGTCTAATTGTGAACATTTGATCGCTTGTAGATCGGTTTCGGCGGAATCCACACTGGTAATCTCCAATGATTTTCTCGGCAAAAGGAGTTAGTCTACTTAAGATTACATTGGACAGGATCTTATAACATGAAGGCACAAGTGAAATTCCCCGATAATTGTTACAATTCGTTTTATCGCCTTTTTTAAAGATAGGAATAATAATAGAGGTATTCCAGTCCTTCGGCATGCGTTCTGTTTTTCAAACTGCGCGTATTAATTTACAAATTTGCCTTGTGAGGCAAAGGCCTCCATTTTTTATCAGTTCTGACGGTAGGTCGTCGATGCCCGCGGCTTTCTTATTTTTTAACTTCTTTATGGCAATTTATATTTCTATATCAGTAGGATCATCAATTAATAGATCAACAGTGTGGA
>CAKNYM010039146.1:0-10564 GCA_932195095.1 Andricus curvator
CTCAGTTTATTTACGGGATCACCAAGAATGTATTTCCAATAACTCTTTTATACGGTACTTCGCAAATTTACAATAATTATTATTAATCAAACAATTTTTATGAACATATTCAGAGTTTGGCTATTTTTCAAGGAGTAGGCTTAATTTTAACAGAATTAAATAAGAATATATTTCAGATGACTTTTTTCTATATTGTTCCTCAAATTTACAAGATTTATTAATTATTTGAACAATTTTTATCAAAAAATTAAGAGTTTGACTATTTCTGAAATAATAGGCCCAATTTGTTTCCATAATCAACAAAGAATGTATTTCCAATAACTATTTTCTGCGATACTTTGCAAATATACAATAATTAATAATTATTTGAACAATATTCATAAACAAATTCAGATTTCAGCTATTTGTCAACGAATAGGCTACATTTTTTCACAGAATTAACTAAGAATATCTTTCTGATTACTCTTTTCTATTTTGCTTTATAAATTTACAAGAATTATTAATTATTTACACAATTTCGATTAAGAAATTAACAGTTTGGCTATTTTTAAACGAATAGGCTCAATTGTTTACAGAATTAGGTCAGAATATCTTTCCGATGACTTTTTTTTATATAATGCTCTGCAAATTTCAAAGAATTAATTATTATCTGAACACTGTTGATAAACAAATGAAGAGTTGGACCATTTTTCAACGAATAGGTTCAATTTTTTTACGGAATCAATAAAAAATGTTTTTCAAATCACTCTTTCCTATGTACGATGCTTTGAAAATTTACAAGAATTATTAATTATTTAGACAATGTTCATCAACATAACCAGAGCTTGGCTCTTTTTCAAGGAATAGGCACAATTTGTTTACGGAGTCAAAAAGTATGTCTTTCAGAAGACTCTTTTTCTATGTTTCTTTACAAATTCAGATTTTGGCTATTTTCAACGAATAGGCTAAATTTTTTTATAGAATTAACCAAGAATATCTTTCCGATTACTTTTTTCTATGATGACATTGAAAGTCTTTCTGATGACTCTTTTCGATGTTGCTTTGTAAATTTGCAACAATTAATAATGTTTTAAACCATTTTCATTGAAAATTTATAATTTGTCTATGTTTTAACGAATAGGCTACATTTTTTACAGAATTAACTACGAATATCATTCCGATGACTTTTTTTATATGATGCTTTGTAAATTTCTAAGAATTATTAATTATTTACACAATCTTCATGAAGAAATCAAGAACTTGGCCATTTTTCAACGAATAGGATCAATTAGTTTAGTGCATCAAGTTTTTTTTTGGCAATTAAAAAAAAATTCAAAGTTTTGTTATTTATCAACGAACAGGCTTAGCTTCTTTTAACGGAATAAACTAAGAATGCTTTTGCGGTGACTGTTTGATATGAAACTTAGCACATTTGGAAGCATTATTAATTATTTAAACAATTTTTATAAACAAATTCAGAGCTTTTCTATTTTTCAACAAATAGACTCAATTACAAAAAAATTAACTAAGAATATCTTTGCGATGACTCTTTTCTATGGTGCTTTGAAAATTCCCAAGAGTTTATAGTTTGTCTATTTTTCAACAAATATGCTCAATTTGTTAAAAAAATTATCTAAGAATATTTTTGCGATGACTCTTTTCTATGGTGCTTTGAAAATTCCCAAGATTTCATAGTTTGTCTATTTTTCAAAAAATATGCTAAAAAAAAATTAACTGAGAATATCTTTGCGATTACTCTTTTATATGTTGCTTTGCAAATTCAAATTTTAAACAATTTTTGTGAGGAAATTCAGAGTTCTCTATTTTTCAAGGAATAGGCTTAATTTGTTCACGGAATCAACTAAGAATGTCTTTTAGATGATTTTTTTTATGGTTGTTTTGCAAATTCCCAAGAGTTATTGATTTAAAACTAAGATTCTTTTAATAATAAATTTTGTTTTTCAACAAATAGTCTCAATGTTTTTACAAAATTAACTGAGAATGTCTTTGCGGTGACTCTTTTCTATAGTGCTTTAGAAATTCCCAGTAATTATGATTTATTTAAACAATTTTTGTAAGGAAATTCAGAGTTTCCTATTTCACAACGAATAGGCTTAATTTTTTTTAACGAAATCAACTAAGAATGTCTTTTCGATGAGTTTTTTTCATAATGTTTCGCAAATTCACAAGAATTATTAATTATTTCAAACTAAGATTTTTTTATAATGAATTTTGTTTTTCAATGAATAGGCTAAATTCTTTTACAGATTTAAATGATAATATGTTTGCGATGACTCTTTTCTATAGTAATTTACAAATTCCAAAGAATTATGATTAATTTATTTAAACAATTTTTGTGAGAAAATTCAGAGTTTGGTTATTTTTCAACGAAAAGGCTTAATTTTTTTTTAACGAAATCAACTAAGAATGCTTTGCAGGTGACTGTTTGATATTATACTTTGCAAATGTACAAGAATCATTAATTATTTAAACAATTTTCATAAACAAATACAGAATTTGGCTATTTTTCAACGAATAGGCTCAAATTTTTTTACATAATTATCTAAGAATATCTTTAGTTTGGCCATTGTTCAACTAATAGGCTCAATTTGTTTACGGAATCAACTTAGAATGCCTTTTCGATGAGTCTTTCCTACGGTACTTTGTAAATTTAAAATAATTATTGATTATTCAAATAATTTTCATAAACAAATTCAGAGTTTGGCTATTTTTTAGCTTACATTAAAACATAGTTGCAGCTATAACCTTTTTAATAATAAGCACAACTTTTCTATCTGAACTATAATATTAAAATCAAAACCATTTGAACATTTTAAACAAATTCACTTTTACAAGAAAATATATGCACAATATATCTAATGAGAATTAAAAACCCAGTACAAATTTTAATAATTGTAAAAGTTTTCATTAATTTCAGTCTTTATTCTTTTTGTTAATTGCTTCCAGAACATTAATAATCTCTTCAATACAATGCTATTGTGCTTTTTAAAGATTTTTTGAAATAATTTTTCACATGCAATATACTTTCCCCTCATTTTTAGTGTGCTGTAATATTAAAGCATTTTACTGAATTCATTCTGTGTTTTTTTTCAATTTTTAAAAAATTTAGATAGCTTTGAAGCAAGTTTTAAAAAAATTTATAATTTCAACTACAAGTTGAAATTTTTTCATTATAATTATAAATAATGGAAAATTATGAATATTTAGCAATTCATTTTATGTTTATTTTAGTTGCATTTTCGACGTCTATGACTTTTTTTAAATTTAAACAATTTAGAAATCTTAAGCAAATCAAAATGATTCCACTCTGGGCTAATTATTTTTAAAGACAAAATTACAAATTTTAATTAATATTTTGGCTCATTTTTTAATATTTCTTTTTAAAATTATAAAGCCTTACTTTTTTTCGAAATTTTTTTTCTATTAGAATAATAAACAATACAAATTATGAACATTTAGAAATTTCTTTTATTTTACTTTAATTTATATTTTAAAAGACGATTACATCCTTATAATTTTAACTAACAATAAAAAATTATGAACGTTTATAATTTTATTTTATTTAACTTTCAGTTACATTTTCAAAGAATATAGCTTCCTTCCAATTTTAACTATTATTGCAATCTTAAACAATTGAAAATATGAATTCATCTGTCATATTTTTATGAGAAAACATTAAAATTTAAATTATTTTTGGAATTTATAGAAGTTTAGAAAATTTTAAAAAGGGGTTTACCCTTGGCTTATTTATCTTTAAAGAAAATGGAGTCAACTAAGAATATCTTTCCGGTGACTTTTTTCTATGCTTGATATATTCCCAAGAATTATTAATTATTTAAACAATTTTCACAAACAAATTCATAGTTTGGCTATTTTTCAAGAAATAGGTACAGTTTCTTTACAAAGTAACTACGAATGTATTTCTGATGACACTTTTCTATGTCGCTTCATAAATTCACAATAATTATTAATAATTTAAACAATTTCAATTAAAAAAATGAGATTTTGGTTATTTTGTAACGAATAGGCTCCATTTTTAATAGAATTAAGTAAGAATATCTTTCCAGTGACGTTTGGCTATAATGCTCTGCAAATTTCAAAGAATGAATCATTATTTAAACAATTTTGATAAACAAATCAAGAGTTTGGCTATTTTTTTAAAAATAGGCTCAATTTCTTTGCGTAATTAATTAAGCATGTTTTTTAAATACCTATTTCCTATGATACTTTAAAAATTTATAATAATTATCAATTATTTAAACAATTGTCATAGACACATTCAGAACAATTTGTTTACAGAGTCAACTGAGATTGTCTTTCCGATGACTCTTTACTATGTTTTGTAAATTTACAACAATTATTAATTATTTGAACAATTTCGATTACAAAATTTAGAGTTTGGTTATTTTTCAACGAATAGGCTCAATTTTAAAAAAAATTAGATAAGAATTATTATTTAGACAATGTCGATAAACAAATTAAGACTTTGGCCATTTTTCAACAAACGTTTTTCGGATAACTCTTTCCTATTTATATTCAGTACTTTGAAAATTTACAATAATTATTAATTATTTAAACATGTTTATCAAAATATCCAGAGTTTAGCTATTTTTCAAGGAATAGGCACAATTTGTTTACGGAGTCCATTAAGTATGTCTTTCCGAAGACTCTTTTTCTATGTTTCATT
Organism: Andricus curvator; assembly: GCA_932195095.1. Classification (NCBI taxonomy): domain Eukaryota; kingdom Metazoa; phylum Arthropoda; class Insecta; order Hymenoptera; family Cynipidae; genus Andricus; species Andricus curvator. The sequence continues at coordinate 4,688 of CAKNYM010039146.1, forward strand.
ACAAATTCAGATTTTTGCTATTTTCAACGAATAGGTTAAATTTTTTTATAGAATTAACCAAGAATATCTTTCCGATTACTTTTTTTCTATAATGCTATGCAAAGTCTTTCCGATGACTTTTTTGTATGATGCTTTGCAAATTTCCAAGAATTATTAATTACTTAAACAATTTTCATAAACAAATTGTGAGCTTGGCCTTTTCTCAATGAATAGGATAAATAAGTTCAGGGTATCAAGAAAGAATGTGAATCGAATAACCATTTTCTACGATACTTTGCAAATATACAAGAATTATTTCGACAATTTTCATAAACATATTCAGATTTTGGCTATTTTTCAAAGAATAGGCACAATTTGCTTACGGGGTCAACTAAGAATATCTTTCCGATGACTCTTTTCTATGTTGCTTTGTAAATTTACAATAATTTTTAACAATTTTAACAATTTTCATACAAAATTCAGAATTTGGCTATTTTTCAACGAATAGACTCAATTTTTTTGCAGAATTAACCAAGAATATCTTTCCGATGACTTTTTCTATGATGCTTTGCAAATTTACAATAATTATTAAATATTTCAACAAATTAAGAGTTCAGCCATTTTTCAATGAATGGGCTCAGTTTGTTTACGGGATCACCAAGAATTTATTTTCAATAACTCTTTTCTACGGTACTTTGCAAATTTACAATAATTACTATTTATTCAAACAATTTGTATAAACATATTCAGAGTTTGGCTGTTTTTCAAGGAGCAGGCTCAATTTTAACTTAATTAAATAAGAATATATTTCAGATGCCTTTTTTCTGTATTGTTTTGCAAATTTACAAGATTTATTAATTAATTAAACAATTTTCATTAAAAAATTAAGAGTTTGGCTATTTCTGAAATAATAGGCCCAATTTGTTTCCAGAATGGACAAAGAATGTATTTTCAATAACTATTTTCTACGATACTTTGCACATTTACAATAATTATTAATTATTTAAACAATGTTCATAAGCATATTCAGAGTTTGGGCATTTGTCAAGGAATAGACAAGATTTGTTTCCGGAGTCAACTAAGATTGTCTTTCCGATGCTCTTTTCTAGGTTGTTTTGTAAATTTACAAGAATTATTAATTATTTAAACAAATTTGATGAAAAAATAAGAATTTGGCTATTTTTCAACGAATAGGGTAAATTTTTTACAGAATTAACTAAGAATATCGTTCCGATGACTTCTTTCTATTATGCTCTTCAAATTTCCAAGATTTATTAATTATTTAAAATATTTTCATGAACAAATTAAGAGTTTGGCAATTTATCGAAGAAACCGTGCCGTCAAACCTCCTGCTCGACATTAATTGAAACCGAGGTTAAAACGCAGCGAATACACAACTCGGTCGTATACGTCGCAGATGGTCATCCATCCGAGTGCTATGCACGCTCGAAATGGCTTGACATCTGGACTCTTCTCGAGTCGAGATCATTTACTGTGTATTTCTATGAAAATTTGTACGCGCCGACATTTTATAAGTTTTTTTCCGAAGTTGCATGAAAATGTTTAGAGTTGCACAATTATTTATTCTGCATCGTGAGAAGGTATCCATGCGAAGCCGTGTACAAATCAAAATTATTGAAGTAAAAATTAATGTAATGGTATTTTATTGAACTTCATTTCCAAATAAAATAATTATATGTAAATAAATTGTTCGCGCGCGGAGCGCGCGTATGAGCCTCTAGTTTTGTTGAAAATTCGTCCTTTTGGTTTAATTCGACTGTTTTTGATTTAAAATTAAAATAACTTCTTGGTTAAATATCAACTATAAAATTTTTCGTTGAGAATTCATCTTTTCTGGTTAAAAATTCAACTACAACATTGAGAAAATAGTGTCTTTAGTATCATTTTTTGGAAAAAGTAGCATATACCTAATCGTAATTATAAAAATTGCAGTTCAGGAAATAATTTGATTTTAATCAAATGCATGGCATTAATATTTATAAAATGAATTCTCATTTTAAGTTACAGGCTAAATTACAAAATTTGTACATCTGTCTAATTGTAAGAAAAATAGCTTCAATTAGTCATTCGCTCCATGTTGGAATTTCGTACGAACAGGCGTAATATTATTTTTCAACTCTCGGGAATATGGTTTCCTTAACATTTCGGCTACGTGGCCCATCTGAATTGTACAGTCCGGATGCAAATTAGGCGGTAAGAGAGTGCACTCTCTTTCGAAAATCAAAGCTAAGCCTTCTAACAATTCCACAAAGCCCATGGAGAGAGCTGCACGTCGTAACCTATTAAGTTCCTGAAAAAATTAATATTATTAAAGTATTAGAATCTACTTTTAAAATACAGGGCTGCTACAGAAGCCTGGTTTCAAAATTCCATGACTTCCAAGTTTTCCAGGTCTACTTTTGAAAAAAATCCTGGTCTACTTTTCTCAAAAAATCCAGTCAATTCCAATTACAAAATATGATATACTGAATAGTTCTATGATTTCACACAGATTAAACTTTATTTAAATATTTCAAATATTTCAAAAGATTTCACAAAGATGTCAGAAATATTTTTAAGAATTTACAAAGATTTCTAAATATTTTAAACATTTCACAAAGATCTCAGAAAGATTTGAGAGATTTCAAAAATATTTCAAAATATTTCTATGTTTTCACAAAGATTCAAATTTTTTAAAAATATTTCAAATATTTCAGAAAGAATTCAAACAGATTTCAAAAGACTTAAATAAATTGCAATGATTTCGAATAGATTTCAAAAGGTTTAGAAAATTTGACAACAATTTTAAAGATTTCAAAATATTTCAGAAGGTTTCAAAGATTTCAGAAATATTTCAAATATTTTAGAAAGAGTTTGAAGATTTCAATAGATTTCACAAAGATTTCAAAAGATTTAACAAATATTTCGCAAAAAATTTTAATGATTTCACAAATATTTCAAAGATTTAAAAGGTCTACAAAATTTTACAAATATTGCAAAAGATTTCAGATACATTTAAAGGATTTGAAAGATTTAAAAATATTTCAGAGCATTTCAAAGATTTCACAAAGATTTCTAAATATTTCAGAAGATTTCGCAAAGATTTGAAAGATTTGACAGATTTCACGAAGAGGCCTCACAGTCCCCGTGGGATAAAAAATAGGATACAAAGGGTAATTTTTCACGCTGATAGGGTACAGATTTTAAAGATTTCACAAGGATTTCAAAGACTTCAGAAAAATTTCAAATATTTCAAAAGATTTCAGAAGATTTCAAGGATTTCAATGATTTCACAAAGATTTCAAAGATTTAAAAATATATCACAAGATTTCGCAAAGATTTGAAAGATTTCAGAAAGATTTAAAAGAATTCACAATGATTTCAAAAGATTTCGCAGATTTCAATGATTTCAACAGATATCAATGATTTCACAAATATTTTAAAAGATTTCACACAAATTCTAATGCTTTCACAAAGATTTCCATTTTTTAAATATTTCAAAGATTTTAAAATATTTCAGATATTTCACAAATATTTTTAATATTTCACAAATATTTTTAATATTTCATAAATACGCTAAAGATTTCAGAAATATTTCAAAGATTTATGAAATTTTTCAAACATTCCAAGGATTCAAAAATGTTTCAGAAGATTTCAAAATTTTCGCAAATATTTCACAAAGATTTCAAATACTTGAAAATATTTCAGAAGGTTTCAAAGATTTTGAAGAATTTAGAAAGATTTTAAACACTTCACAAAGCTTTCAGTGATTTCACATATATTTCAAAAGATTTCACTGATTTAACCAAAGATTTAAAAATATATCAGAAAATTTCGCAAAGATTTTAAAGATTTTAAACAAATCACAATGATTTCAAAATATTTCGAAGATTTCAATTACTTCACCAAGATTTCCATAATTTCATAAACATTTAAAAGATTTCACACGAATGCTTCCACAAATATTTCGCAAAGATTTCAATTTTTTTTTAATATTTCAAAGACTTCAAAGATTTCGCAAAAATTGCAGTGATTGCACAAAGTTTTCAAGATTTTCAAAAGATTGTAAATATTTCACAAAGATTGCAGTGATTTCGCAAAGATTTCAAAGATTTAAAAATAATTAAGAATATTAAAAAAATTTCGCACATATTTCAAAAAGATTTCAGAAGATTTCAAAGATTTTGAAGAATTCAGAGATATTTTAAACATTTCACAAAGATTAAAAAGATTTTAAGGACTTCAAAGTTTTCCCGAAGATTAAAAAGATTATACAAAGATTTCAATGATTTCACAAAGATTTTAAAATATATCAGAAGATTTCACAAATATTTTAAAGATTTTAGAAAGATTGTAATCAATTCACAATGATTTCAAAATATTTCGAAGATTTCAATGATTTCACAAAGATTTCACAAAGATTTTAAAGATTTCAGAAAGATTTTGAACAATTCACAATGATTTCAAAAGATTTCGTAGATTTCAATGATTTCAGAAGGATTTCAACTGATTTCAATGATTTCACAAACATTTCAAAGATTTCACACAAATCCTAATGCTTTCACAAAGATTTCAATTTTTTAAATATTACGAACATTTTAAAATATTTCAGATATTTCACAAATATTTTTAACATGTCATAAATACGTTAAAGATTTCGCAAAGATTTCAAAGATTTTTTAAGTTTTTCAAACATTTCAAGGATTTAAAAATGATTCAGAAGATTAAAAAAATTTCGCAAATATTTCATAAAGATTTCAAAGACTTTAAAATATTTCAGAAGATTTCAAAGATTTTAAAGAATTCAGAAATACTTTAAACATTTTACAAAGATTTCAGTGATTTCACAAATATTTCAAAATATTTCAATAATTTCACAAAGATTAAAGAGATTTTAAGGATTTCAAAGTTTTCACGAAGATTTAAAAGATTTTAGAAAGATTTTAATCAATTCACAATGATTTCAAAATATTTCGAAGATTTCGCAAAATTTTTGAAAGATTTCAATAATTTCACAAACGTTTTAAAGGTTTCACACAAATTACAATGCTTCCACAAAGATTTAAATTCTTTAAAAATATTTCAAAGAATTCAAAAATTACAGTGATTTCACCAAGTTTTCAAACATTTAAACGATTGTAACAATTTCAATGATTGCGCAAAGATTTCACAAAGATTTCAAACATTTAAAATACTTGAAAATATTTCAGAAGATTTCAAAGATTTTGAAGGATTCAGAAAGATTTAAAACATTTCATAAAGATTTCAGTGATTTCACAAATATTTCAAAATATTTCAATGTTTCCACAAAGATTTGAAAGATTTCAAGGATTTCAAAGGTTTTAAAAGATTTCAATGATTTCGAAAAAATTGTAAATATTTCACAAAGATTTCTAAAATGTTTAGAAGATTTCAAAGATTTTAATGATTTCGTAAAGGTTTCAAAGATTTCAGTAAGTAAGTAAGTATACCATTAAGCCATTTCCCTTTCAGGGTAGTGTTTCTAGGTGGATAGTTTCTTGTAGTAAATAACTACAAGTGTGGGCTTACCACACCCACGATGTGCCAACAGCACGCAGTATTCTCGAATGGTCACCCATCCAAGTACTAACCGCGCCCAGTGCTACTTAACTTCAGTGATCTGATGAGAACTGGTTTTTTCAGCGTGGTATCGCCGTTGGCAGTGATTTCACAAATATATCAAAATATTTCAATGATTTCACAAAGATTTAGAAGATTTCAACGATTTCAAAGGTTTTACAAAGATTTCAATGATTTCGAAAAAATGGTAAAGATTTCACAAAGATTTCTAAAATATTTCAAAGTTTTCGAAGACTTTGAAATAATTTAGAAGATTTCATAAAGGTTTCAAAGATTTCAGTGATTTCACAAATATTT
>CAKNYM010039163.1:0-10360 GCA_932195095.1 Andricus curvator
TTAAAAATAAAATTATTTTTCGTTATTGATTAATGCGTTAGGAACTTCAGACTCATTGTTTAAGGGATGGTAAAACATCCCCTAAAATTAGGTCAAAACATATTCTTGCTATGTACGCTTACTCCACTTATTGATAAGTCGTTACATACCGTAGCAGTTGAATAAAAATCTCTATTGATTTTACTTACTAAGAAATGATGATTTACATATGTTACTGGGATGTTTAGGGTACAAAAATACCCCCAAAAACATGCTGTATACCCAAAGAATCGTTAATCTTTCTAGTTCGTGGGTATGAATCTTTTGATTCGGTACGCCTGATCGTCAAAATATAAAAGTTTTAGTCAAATCTATCATAGCGTTTTTGAGGAAAAAAAACATTTTGCTAAAATAAGCATTTTTCCATTAAAATACATGTAAAAATCGAAACTTTGGATAAGTGTTTGTCTAAAAACTGTCCATCTTTCTGACATTTTTCTTTCGAATTTTTAGTTTGCAGGTTGGAAAATACAAGAAAAAAATTTTTTTAGAATTTTTTATCATAAGGCTTTTTTCTGTACATTTGGTGCGGGGTCCTTTATCAAAATTTTTGAAATTTTTGAAAATTTATCCATTTTTAGAAATTTCGGAAATTAATCAAAATTTAAAAAATTATGCAATTTTTGGAAATTTAGCAAAATTTTGAAAATCTATAATTTAGAAAATTTATTAAAATTTCTTAAATTTTGAAAATTTTCAGAAATCTTAAAAATTTATCAGAATTTTGAAATTTTGAAAATTCATCAAATTTTTGAAAATCTATCAAAATTTTTTAGTAAAGTACGGTTATTAAAAGAGAATTTTGCAACGGAATTTCACTGAGTGAAGCAGTGAATTCTCACTGATTGCCAGTGACACACTTCTGGCTGTTTCAATCAGTGAGATTTCACTGGAAATCAGTGAGGTTTCACTGGTTCATTTTAAGAGAGTGCGTTGGAAAATCTGCCGCGTAACAATACATAAGCTTGAATAAATGAAACTGCAACTTCTTTAGCATGTTTTTCTCAGTGTCAGTATTCAAAATTCATTCATTTCTATTTGTTCTTACAGAATTAAGTTCGCCGGACGAACATCAACCTGCATTTCCTCCGCCCCATCATCAGGCTACGATGCCCTATCCTCAGGCTACGGTGCCCTATCCTCAGGGTATGATGCTCCATCATTGGGGTATGATGCCCTATCCTCCGGATATGATGCCCCCCCATCATTCGGCTATGATGCCCTATCCTCCGTATATGATGCCCCATCATCAGGCTATGATGCCCTTTCCTCCGGATATGATGCCCTATCATCAGGGTGGCGAACATTCTTCGAGCCATTCAAGTAATTGCTGTGTTTTTTAAACTACTTCGTTAAAGATACGTTACATAGCAAAAAAATGAACTCGTTGCACTTACGTTACTTAAAGAAGTAACTTCATCCATCTGTTACCGTGGATGTTTAATCTTTGTTGGTTAAAAATGCAACTGTTTGGTTGAAAACTAATCTTTTTCGTTTGAATATTAAACTTTCAAATAAAAATTAAAGTATTTCATTTTTTGTTGAAAATTTATCTTCTATAGTTGAAAATTTATTTCTTTAGTGGAAAATTAAACTAATTAGTTAAAAATTTAACTATTTAGTTAAAAATTTAACTATTTTGTTCAAAAATCGTTGTTCTTTTGGTTCAAAATTAATTTTTTGAAACAAATAAGGTAAAGACACCAGTTAGTGACACTGTTAGTTTTCAAGAGTACAAGATTTAGCTTTTCACTGTTGTATACGCTTCAATCACGAGTTTTTTTGTAAGTATAAGTGAAGTAGTTGTTTTTTAATACTAAAAGCATGATAGCAGCTATGTACGCATTTCTTGTTAATAATTATTGATTTTTTGTGTGATTCATACGAGTGGATGGGTTAGTGACACCTGTGCACCTTTTAATGACAGTGCTTTTCCCCTGTCACTAACAGGTCCAAAAAGGCGTATGGAAGAATAACTATTTTTAATAGTATTCGAATGCGAATATTGTATACTTTTATGAAAATATGACTTGAGGAAAAACAGGATGAATTAAAGAATCAGATTGTTCGACGAAAATGGAAACTCATCTGCTCAAATTCTAGCAGGCGATTTGTTACCAGAACATCATTAAAAATGCTTTTGAACTTTCGACCAATCATCTCCAAGCGTCTGCTTTGAAATTTTGCCTAACGGAAAATAGCCGTATGGCCCGTATGGCCGGTCAGCTGTCTGATTGTCAACAAAGTCGATCGACAGCAGTGCGAAATATTTCGATCGCAATTTTGTTCCTCCAGTCCAATAGTTTCGCGTACTAGAATTGTCGTAAAAATGTGATTCAGATCAAGTGATGCGCAAATTATCGCGAAATTTTGATTGGAGAAACTGGCAAAATGTCAAATCAAGTTGAAATCTTTGAAACTGACAAGTGCATTATTTCACACGCGAGATGATATTGATAATTTACAAGGTTTGATTAAATCCACTGCTTAAGTACTTTTCCTCGCTTAGTATTGTGCCTTCACCCCCGTGTACAGGCTGTTATTATTTGATATACGCGTATGCACGAAGTACTACAAGGAAACCGCACACCATGTATTTCACCTGCCGCCATTTCGCGATCGCCTGTCCTCCGATTTTCTCCATAGCGAGATATGTTCCCAGATGAGAGCGCCTCTGCAGAGAAACTTTGTAACTAAATTGCCGTCTGCTACTATAGGAATCGTAATTCCTCAATTTACCACATGTGGTGCTCTCATCTGGGAAGAAATAAAAATTCGAGGACAGGCGATCGCGGTTGTGGGCTGTTTACCACCATCTCCGCCACAGGCGCGCAGTCTCCTTGTAATACTTCATGCGCGTATGGCTATGCTCGTACACACCCTAACCTTCAAACGATTCACTGAGGCGCGACTCTAAGAACACACTTTTCAAAGGTTTTTGCGATAAGAATAACCATCAAAGTTAAAGACAAATTGAAAAAAAAAAAAATTTTCATGGCAGTAACGTTTTTTTCACTCCAAACACGACTGATTCTCCTTGAAATACATTTTTCTTCATTCTGTCACGAATCTGTCCCTTTACGAATTCTCGGACCGGTTAATCTTATTGCTCATAATGGATCCTTATACAAACCTTTGCCCTCCAGACAATTTCTTACCGCCACATAAATTCACTGACTGAAATTTCATGCCTTATTTTGTACGTTATTTCTTTATAAAAAACGAAAATGCACAGACTCGATTGTGCTTGCTGAATGCTCTCCCTACTCATAAAATTGTAACAGCAAGAGACGCGCGTCTTGATGGCGGCATCGATTTTTAAACATTTTTTATACACTGCTTTGAAAATTATTCTCCGGACATATTTATATGCAATTTAATATTGAAGCATGCTACTTTTCATCAAGCCTTTATTTACGTTTTGATTTCAATTAATTTTTTCAATAAATAAAGAAATTCATCCAGTTCGATATTGACTTAAATGTTATAAAACTAACGTGTATTTTTCCTCTATTTATTTTTTATTATTTTTTTCCTCTAGTAAATGAATAAAAAATATTTTTTGGTTTAAAAAAATATTGAAAATTGCAAAAACAATAATGATTTTCCTTCGCCGTGTAAAATTTCTGAAATTTCAGTCAACAGGCTTAGACCGCGACCCCTTCAATTGATTTTTATGTTATTAATTTTGTTCATTAGGTTAAAAGAAGTGAATTTCGAAAAGCGTGATGCAAAATTACAGTTTTATATGGGGAATTCTGAAATATGTAGTTTAATTTTTGAGGCTTTTAAAATAAATACGTTAAAAATTCACCCTTTGGGTTGAAAAATCATTTCTTTGATAACAAATTTAGCTATTTTTTTTGCAAATTAGTTTGTCCTTAGCTTGAAAATGTATCTTTTTTAGTTGAAAATTCAAGTATGTGATCAAAAATTTCTGTCTTTTTGAGAAGTATCATCTTTTTTGATATAAAATTATTCTTTTTATTTGAAATTTCATCTGCTTTGGTTGAAAATATATTTCTTCGGTTGAAAATTTAACTATTTTGTTGCAGCTTCTTAGTTTCAAATATATATCTTTTAGCTGAAAATATATATTCTTTGGTTGAAAATTAATTTTTTCAACTGGAAATGTAGCTATTCCACATTTGGTTGAAAATCTACCTTTTTTTTTTTGAAAATTTCAACCATTTGTTTGCACGTCCATGTATTTTGTTGATAATTCGTCGTTCTAGCAGAAAATTTTTCTTATTGTTTAAAAATTAATCTTCTTACGTAAAATTTGAACTTTTTGATTTAAGTTTGTTGTTTTTTGGTTGAATATTTAACTATTGTCTATAAAACATAAAAAAATAAATTGTAAAACACAACTTCCAAACCTACCTTCAGTATACAATAATGTTATATTTGTGAAATTCAGAACAAAGTAAGAAAAACTGACCAGTAATTAAAATATTTAATTTTATCTCTTCAAATTGAATGACCTACATTTCTACTTTGTTTTACGAATAAACTAGAAACTTTTATTACTAATGTAGAAATAAAAATAAAATGTTCATTTATGAATAATTTCATGTCAAATCACCTGAAAAATGTAATCTCTTGTTAGCAATTTTGATGAAAATTCTAGTATAAATTTTCTTAGGTTTTAAAAGAAATACCCTCTAATAATTTTTTAAAAATTGAAAAAACTCAGGTAGTATTCAAAATTTTTAACTCTTATAACTCTGATAATTTTAATAATATTAAGATGTATTCTTTTTGATGTTCATAATAAAACGCAGTTTTAAGGAAATATTTTTTGGAAATGTTTTTTCTAAACTTTTGTATTTTTCAAAAACAAAAATGTTTAAACTTATTTTTTTCAAACTACTACTACTACTACTACTACTACTACTACTACTACTACTACTACTACTACTACTACTACTACTACTACTACTACTACTACTACTACTACTACTACTACTACTACTCTATAAGAAACGTTTTCTTTAATAGTACAGTTTACCAGCTGCTAGGTGGCGCTAGCTGCTCTAGTCAAAGTTCCGCATAAATTCAGATTGAATATATGAAAAATTGCTTCCTTTTACGCAAAAAAATTAATTAATCAAATTAATAGTCGCACCTTTAACCAAATAGATGATTTCTCAACCAAAAACATGAATTTCCTGCCAAAAAAAATGAATTTTGAACCAAATTGTTTAATTTGCAATTGAAAAAGATCAATTTTCAATCATTTTAATTTAATTAATTAAATTAAAATTAATTTAGAATTCTGACCGGCCTCATTTTAACTCAATAACCTCAATTCGCAAATTTGTATGGCTAGATTTTTTTTTTTTTATCAATGTTTTAATTATTTTCTCTTAGAGTGATGCTAAAAAGTTGCCTTTTTTTAAATCTTAATTTTTGCTCTGACTTTTTTGTTATGAATAAATAATAAGTGAACCGAATTTTATTGCAAAGCGTGAAATAAAAATTTGGAATTGATCATATTTTGATATTCGCCCCCCCCCTCCAGCAAAATATATTCACGAAAAAGAAAGACATTGTTTAAAATATGTTTCTCTCTAATGCTTATTTATTATTTGTTCATAACTAAAAACGCGAACATTGTTTGTACAACTATTTTTATTAACTTGCATTATTTATTACCCCACTAAGTGAAAAGTGGACAAAAAGTTAAAAATTACAGAAAAACCGCAACTTTCTACCATTAGGCAAAGAGAATATTATTAACAATGATGATAAATTGTTTAAACAATTATTTGTATTCACTTGAATTATTTATCACTTCACTCGAATTAAATAATGGGCAAAAAGTTAAAAAAATCAGAAAAAATGCAACTATCTAGTATTAATATAGAAGAAGATGGCTATCAAAAATAATAATTTGTTTGAATAATTATTTTTGCCAAATTGAATTAAATAATCACTCACTACAAGTGAAAATTAGGCAAAAAGTTGATAATTTCAGGAAAAACCGCAATTTCTAGCATTATTGAAGGATAATATTATTAAATATAATTATAAATTGTTTAAACTATTATTTTTGTTAACACTAATGTACAACAGTTCACTCTAATTGTAAATTGGACAAAAGGTGGAAAATTTTTGAAAAAACCGCAACTCTCTATCTCTATTCTAAGAGAAAATTACTAAAAACAATAAGAAGTTGTTTTAAAAATATGATGTAAAGATCTAATTATCAATATAGAGTAGTATTTCATGTAATAGAATCAATTTGCATTTGAAAAACTGAAAAAAATCGTAATTTGCGTCAAGAACTCGCAAAACCCATTTCTTCACTAATGGGGTTTTTTTGGGACCCTGTAAAACAGACTTATGGGCGTCATATTTGGGAGTAATATTTATTTATACACTTTATTCTAATTTAATTAGCAGAATTTCACTATGAATTAGTGAAAATTCACTAATTTAGATTTAGATGGTACATTAAAAATAACTTTTATTTGATTGAGGAATAACTATCTTGATTAGGGTTACCAGACGCGCTGATTTGTCAGCAAATGTGCTGATTTTTTACCCTTGGCGCCAGTAGCGGATTTAAGGAAAAAGGCCCAGTGGGCAACATTTCTTCAGCTCCCCCCCCCCCCCCTAGAAAATTATGTTGTGTCAGGTGTTCCATGGAAAGTGAAAGGTATATATGTTTTAAGAATTTAATGATTATAAAAATGTTTTCATTTATTCATCGAGCATTATAAAAGTTGTATTATTTTTTACATCGAGAAAATTTACATATTTTTGAATCCTCTTCTCGCTTTCTTCTCCGCGAAAACTTCGATGGTTCCATCCAGATCAATTTGATTGGCGACTTGCTGTTCGATGAAAAGTATGCTGAAATCGTCCAATGCTTCTGCACTCATTGTAGAACGTTGACGATCTTTGACTCTCTTCAATGAACTCATTGTTCGTTCGGCGCTGGCAGTGCTGACGGGAAGGGTCAAGAATAAACGCAATAAACTGCAGCACTCCGGGAAACTGCTGATCAAATTTTTTTCAACGATGAAGTTCAAATATTGCAATGGACTATGCTTGGTAACATTTTGTTCTCGTGAGAAATATATATCCGCAAAAGTGATTAACTCATACTTCAGGGCAGTTGTAAAAAAATTTGGATATTTCTCCATCAAATTGCACACATTTTTTTCAAATTTTTTCTCTTCCATGTTTTTGAAGGATTCAGGTTTGAGAAATCCGAAAAGTGAGTTTATCTCATCAAAACCTTTGGCCCTTTCTTGTAATTCACTGCACATTCTGTCCAGAACTTCAAAGTACCCAATGCGATGTTTCGTTGCCATATCCAGAGAACTGTCCTCTGCTTTCTCGCCTGGCATTTTTTTCGTTCGTCGTTGTCTAATGATCGGAAAATCCGGATTCTTCCATCCCATCTTCTCCCATTGAGATTTAGCTTTCGAAACGAAAGAATCATACTTGCTCTCCTCACGCAAGTTTTGCAAGTTCTTCATTACATTTTCGAGACAATTTTGGGCCATCAAAAGATCAAATTCTTTTTTCTGTAATTGCACTTCAGCAATGTCAATGAATGATAGGACTGAATGCCACCATGTCAGGTTTAGTAAAAATAGCCAATCGATCGCCGAAAGTAGAGAATTTGCGTCCATTATATCTTCTCCAGTAGCCTTTTCTCTCGATGTTTCTCGTTCTAAACAGTTGACAACACAGTCAAGATTTTGGATAATTGCTTCTACTGTTTTCAGCCGTGCAGACCAACGAGTATCACTCAAGCCTTTGATGTGGAGTCTTCGCGTCTGTGACAGCGCTTCGCTTTCGATATCTTCCAATGGCACAGCACACTGTTCATCTTGTGTCTCTCTTCGACAGGCAGAGTTGGTCTCAAAAAGTTCTAGTTTCAATACTTCCAGAATTTGGATGCCGAAAGATTTTGTATTTTGACACAGATTTTTGCTTTCTTCCAAAAAGTTTTCCCATCGCCGATGAGACTGCGAGAAGTAGTTGAAAATTCGCTGTAATGTTGCGAAAAAGAGTTTGATTGAAGGGCTGGCGAATTTTTCAGCTGCATGAGATAGAACCAGGTTGAGTTGATGCGCTGTACAATGGATGTACGGAACGAAGGCCTTCTCTCCAACATATCTTCTGATAAGTGCTTGTAATCCATTCAGCTCTCCTGACATAACGGGCGCGCCATCGAAAGCTTGACCACATAGATGCATTTTTTCGAATAGATATTTTTCAAACAAGACCCCAATAATGTCATGAGAAATCGAGACAGCATCCCCTTTTTTGATTCGAATGAAACATAAAAAACGTTCTTTGATGCATAGTATCTTGGCTCCTGTCTCATTTTTTTGGGTTGTAACGTATCGCACCTATATAGCCATTTAATCCAAGTGAGCAACATCAGTTGTTGAGTCAGCGATCAGTGTGAAAAATTTTGCTTCTTTGCATTCATTAATAATAAAATTTCGCGTTTGATCAGCCAAGATATTCAATAATTCGAAAGTAATCGTTTTGCTCAAGTACTTTATCCGATTCGAGGATTCGATGTGATCATGTAGAGTCGAGTTATGTCGGGAGATGAGTTTGATAATAGACAAATATATACCAGGATTTTCTTCATCCATTTTTTCACGATGACCTCGAAACGCGACACCCAAGCCAGACAAAGTTCTTATGGTATCAAAAAAGAAATGTTCAGGACGTAACGCCATTTTTTCGCTAATTTGTTGATTTAGTTGATGACTGATATCAGCTTTCTTGAGAAAACTTGCTGCTGTAACTGCATTCTGGAGATGAGTCTTGCTCAAACTGTGTATTGAAATGGATCGCTGAAAATGTTTCCAATCCGTGTAACCAGTGCACCATATGCCTTTTTTCGTATCCTCATTTCTAAATAGCCAGCAATAATGGCAATAAGCATGGTGAAGAGTCGGTGAGTATGATAATCAAGGGCTAAGATCATTTTCTTCGAAAGGCTTCTGCGTACGTTTATAATAATACTGCGAGTTGAAATGGCGCCCATTTTCTGTGAGTTTGAATTTGCCATTGGGCATATCAGCTTCTGTAGGTTGACAAGGGCCAGCAAGTAAAAGCATTCTTTTCTGATCTTCGTTTAAAATCTGATTTTTATAAATTCCTTTGTCATTGTTGAATTTCGAAACTATTGGCGGTGCATTCGCAAAAATAATAATTCAGATTCGGACATTGGTTCTTTATCAAATGAATCAGTGAGTGCGAAGTTATCTTTTTGTTTATTATTAAAAAACAATTGGTCATTAACACTTCTGTCGACGGAGGATTTTTCTCGACTAACACTAGTCTCAGGTCCAGTTTTTATCGGTTAATTGTATCCGCTCTTAATTTTCTTGTTCTCCTGCTTATTTTCTGTAACAGTAAAAAAACAAAATTAAAAAACAGTTATCTGATGTTGTACGGAATCTCTGATCATACTAAATCGTAGAGGCTTTATGAAAATGTTTGAATCGTTTTTGTAGAAATTGAAATAAAAATGCTACATTCCAATTCTACTCCACTGTTCATACTTATGTAAACTTATGTATTAAATGAAGTAGCATTTTTCAAGATTTCACAGCTGTACATTTCATATTTAATAGAAATTTCGAAATAAGGACCAAAAATTTGTATGAGCAGAATTTCTACTATACCTTCGTCATTATAAATTTCTGCGTGGATTAGCGGTGATTTTGTAGATAATGTTTCATCGCTTGATTCGGTATGTCTTTTGGTGGATGAACTGGCGGATAGGGATTCTTGTTCTCCTGGAAGAAATCCGATTTCCGTGGAGTTTTGATCATCGTCGTTTTGAACATCAACTGATGTTGACTTTGGTGTTGAAGTTGGAAAGAATTTGCTGACTTTAGTCTGCTTAGGGTCAATTCCAGCATTTTCCAATTTTCTTTTTTCTCTATTTTTTCTCTTTTCAAATCCACTTCTTTCTTTTGTTTTTTCCATGTCATCTGAAACCATTAATAGACAATTTTTGAATTATAAAGGAACAACTGTTTGCAGTCACAGAATATTTCACCGAGGCTACCGAGGCGAGGAAAAGTGAGGGTTAGGGGTAGAGATGTTGATTTTTGAACAAAAAAATCGGTTTCGATACAAGTTGATTTTTTCAGAAGAATCGTTTTGGACATTAATTTGTTTGAAGAAAAAATCGATTAAATCGAAAATCGATACTTTCATAAAAAAATTCATTTCAAGCGGTAATTAATGCTATTAAAAAAACGAATTTTTTAAAGGTATCATTTTCGTTGTCAGAAGAAATAATATTATAGGTATTTAATTTTTCATT
>CAKNYM010039170.1:0-10443 GCA_932195095.1 Andricus curvator
AAATTGAAACGTTTTGCTTTAAAATATTCAACACTATTTTTCGAAATTTTACGATATCGTTTGAAATGTTTGGAAATATTTTTTAATTTTTTTTCATAGTTTATTTTTAAAAATAAAAAATAATTTGAAATTTCCTCAAGAATCTTGAGAAAATTCTTTTTTTTAATCTTCTCAGAATTTCTCAACCTTCTAATCTTTTTAAATTATTCAAATTTTTTTCTGAATTTCTTTTAAATTCTGCAAAATTAAAAAAATTGACTAAAAGTCTTTCAGATTTTTCTTTGACAATTTTAGAAATCTTTCGAAATGTTTGGCAATTTTTTTTAAATATTCTCTTTAAATTAATTTTTTAAAATAAAAAATCATTTTAATTTTTCTTGGAAACCTAATGATTTTTTCTTTCATTTTCTTGAAACCTGACAATATTTTTAAAATAACTTTATAAATTTTAATTCTTTTTGAATCGTTTCAAAACTTCTGAATACCTCCTAAACTTACTCAGATTTTTTTTCTAAAATGATCTAATATGACAAATTTTCGCTTTAAAATCTTTTACACTCTTTTTAAAAATTTTAGGAAATAATTTGAAATATTGTGTAATCTTCTTCAGTTTTCTCTTAGAATTCAATAAATAAAATCATCTGGAATTTTCCCATGAAATCTCCCATATTCTTTTTCCACACATTTTGAAATATTCAAAACTTAAAATCCCCCCCTCCCCCCGCACGTAACAGACCGTAACGAAACACGAACTCCCTCCCCCCTTTTTAATGTTACGTAATTTGTGAACGATCCCTTTCTTATATTGTCCCAAACCATTTAAGTACTAAAATGTCCAAACAATTGCGCGTAAAAATGTCAAAATGCACAATTTGATATTTCAACTCCTATAAAGGGCAATTTTTCACGATTAACGGTGATATTTTTTTCCGTCATTCAATTATCATAATAAATGTTAAGATTCATAACAGATGAGGGATAAATAAAATCATATTTTGATGATTTTGACTGAGTTACTTATCATGATTTAATTGAATTTTATCTAAAAAGCCTAATTTTGATTCATCTTTCATACTTTGAAGGTTACATTTGACCTATAGACATTTCAGAAATAATAATGAAACTAACAACAAGATGTGAAGCTGAAAAAATGTGCCGTCCACTTCTGATTTTCAAACTTTATGTTTATAAACTCTCACAAGTCAAGCGCGTCAGGAGAATAAGTGACACGAGGCACGAGCAGACTTGTTTCGAGCTGGAAGCCGCGCGCGCATACGGGTACTTGGGCTTGGGCTAAAGAGTAGGGGGTGAAGGTGTGTGAAAGATCGGCTTGTCAGATCGACTAAGGACAAAAGACTGTGTTTCTGTGGATTACTAGGAGAATATCATTGGCTGAAATATCTAGTGATTTGATATTTTGCGCCAAGATTGACGCTGCCATGGGACGCCACCCTTATACGTACAAATTACAGTCCCATAGATGGCGTCGATTTTAAAAATCAGTTTTATTGCAACAATTTTATCATTGACATAATTGAAATTTGATGTAGCAATAAAATAGTATCCTTGATTTGAGACGAATCGATTGACCTATTATGTTAATATTTATAGTATTTAAAAAATTGTTTTTTACATTAAAAATGTTTCCAGTAACATAATTCAAAGTTGATGCAAGAATAGAAAAGACACCTTAATTCAAGATGAATTAATTATTCTATAGTATTAATGAAAGCATTAATGATTTAATCTAATTAGAAAGCAAAGTGCTCACAAAATGAACAGCATAAAATTGTAAATACAATCATAGGGTAAAACCCGAGATTGAATTCACAGCTTGTTATAAATGGTTGACTACGTACTTAGCGCAGGCAATAATAATTTTATAATTGTTGAGTTTATGAATTATACTTAACCCTATTTTCTTTCATTATTATTATTATTATAGATTAGCAGTTCGAACTCGAAAGTTCATTGCCTCATCTACCCGAGACCGCCACACATCTCTGTCTTGTGCATTCTCCATCCAGTTTAAGTAATCATGTCCTAGTTCTTTTAGATCATCCCTTACATTTTTCTCCCATCTGTTTCTCGGTCTGCCTAGGGGTCTCTTACCAGTCGGTCTCCCTCTTAAAACTTGCGCCACTGTTCTTTCATTGCCCATTCTTGCTACATGCCCCGCCCATCTTAATTTACGCGCTTTCATTACTCTATTAATATTTGCTGACCCGTAGAGAGCGTGCAGCTCATCATTATGCAGTTTTCTCCACTCGCCGGTCTCTTCGTCCCTTTTTGGACCATAGATTTTTCTAAGTACTTTATTCTCGAAAACTCTAAACCTATTCTCTTCTCCCTTCGTCAGCGCCCACGTTTCACACCCGTACAAGACGACCGGCATTATTATCGTTTTGTAAATTCTTACTTTGATGTTTCTAGATAGCGATCGCGATTTTAGTAGCGTGTTTGCTGCATAATAGCACCCATTGCCAGCGTGTAGCCGCGCATTGATTTCCGTTTTAATCTTATTTTCGCTAGTTATAATAGACCCGAGGTATTTAAACTCGTTAACCCTTTCAAATTTCATATTTCCGGCCATTAGATCCCCGTCTTGATTACTTTGTCCGGACCTGACGACGGTCATATATTTTGTCTTCGATTCGCTAACTTCCAAGCCAATCTCTTTGGCTTTTGCGATCAAGATTTCTGCATTTTTAGCTACCGTTTCTTTATCATCCCCTAGTACGTCGAGATCATCCGCATATCCAAGAATTTGTATTACCCCATTGAGGGTAGCACCGGTCGGATTCGCCTGCACTTGCCTAACCACGTATTCTAAAACTAAGTTAAAAATATATGTTTGACACCTTGAATTGGCTTTGTTTGTATATTGGGCCGTAAAACCGAAGAAAATACTATATCTATTATCTGTCCAAAAAATTTAGATACCTCAATTTCTGAACAGATTATAGTGAAAATCCACGAAGGAATAATAAGGAGACCGAACTGCCCTGGAAACCTTTCGAATCTGACAGGAGCAACGGCACCGTAAGTGCCAGGCCTATAAGTAGTAATCACTCCTCTCAAATAAACTATGTTTATCAGGTTATGCGAGTTTGTTTTCTTTTGCAATCAGCAACAGTTTTTCGAGCTGGGAAGTGAAATGAGCGTGTAAAAAATTTAAAATATAATAATTAATACTTTTAGTTAAGTGACTACATAAGTTAAGTGGGTTTCATAAGATTGCGGTAATCAAAGGAGTGCGTTATGAAAGTGGTAAGTATAGATTGCAATTCCAATAGCAAGATTTCATGTTCATACAATTTCATTAACTAAATGTATTAATTATATTATACACCTTTTACACTTATTTTTAAATAAATTTATTTTTAAAAGCTGTGTCACTCGCACTTTTCCGTGCGTCAGAAGAGGACACGTCGCGCTTTCGCACTAAGTGAAGAGTGATTACTACTTATAGAGCATTCTTATTAAGCCATACAAATATAAGATGGCGGAACCTCTTAGAGAATAACAGTGTCGGTATACAAAGATATTATAAACGTAGATGCGGTACGGGGTGTCAGAGTGGGGGAACGATATATATAGGACATCACATTTTCTGCCATATCGAGGTGCTGCCCTCACCGTACTACGAAGTCGAGAGCTGGTTTTCTCATTCTTCGTAAAATATGACGGTAAAGCAGTTGAAAGATTTTTTAAGGTTAGAAAAGTTCGACATGTATCGCTTCATAAACAAAACACCGCACTTCCGAATATAATAATAAATGGCACAATGTCTAGGCACACCCAAAATACGTTTCTGGAAAAATTAATGAAAAATTAATAAAAAATTAATAATGATAGAAGCACTGATATGATGCTGATAAATAAACTGAATTGTGAGAGTAATACAATAATATAGTAATATATAATAGAGATAATAAGAGATAATTATGTTTATATTTGATTGTTGAATAGTATTATAATTTCTGATACGTTCATGCTTCTTCTATGAATGATAGATATGATATTTTAAATAATAATTTTTTGTACATTGGAGTTTAATTTTTATTACTAGACTGAACCGAAAATTGATTGCATTTAATATATAGAATCTTTGACGGTCTGAAGCTTGAGATAGGTTTTTTGTACATAGTCTTTCTAACAAATTATAAATAACCTTTTCTCGAAAACCGAATTTTTTATTTAAAAAAAAAACTAAAAAGAAATTTCGAGATAAATCATGAACCAGTGCTGAAAAAAAATTTCTTTGATAAATAATTCTTTTAATTAAAATAATCAAATATTTATACCAAAGAAAAATCTTTTTTAATGTTTAAAGTTTAAAAAATATATTGTTTGACTTTAAAATAACAATAATTGAAAAAAATATATTTCTGGAAGAAAAAAAATTTTGGTTGAAAATGTACATAGTGCTGATTTGAATCCTTTTTAATAAATAATAAATTTTAATTTTTTAATAAATAATAAATTTTAATTTTTTAATAAATAATTTAAATAATTTTTAAAAAATTTTAATTTTTAATAAATAATATTTATTAAGAAACAATTTTTTAATTATGAAAATTCGGGAATTTTATAATTATGAAAATTCTAGTTCGGATATTTTAGAATTCGGCAATTGTATGTAGGGAATTTTAAAATTCGGTATTATTATAAACTGTTCGGGAATTTTATTATTCGGGAGTTTTACAGAGTCGGGAATTTTATTTGCGGGATATTTCAGTCGTCCCTAGAAGTACACAAAATTTGCTGTAATTATAATTTTGAGACCTGGATCTTTTCGATTTTTCCTACAGTATTTATTTTAAAAAAATGATTAAATGCAAATTTTTGAAATCACAAGTTACAAAGATAATCCCATTTAATATCAAAATTAAAAATTTTTTAATTCGCTGTATATCTGATTTGTATTCCTGGGTCTTGGCGATTTTTTCCCTAGGTTATTTCGGTGACTTGTAAGCGGGTGTGAATTTAATAGGAATTATCTCTCAGAAAATAAGTTATTAAAATGAGAAAAAATTGGGTATCTTTGTTTATCTCTATAGAGGTCATACCTATAGGTATGTAAAAAAATGTAAACTTCCGAAAATTTAAAAACTCTGCAAACAAGAAATTGTTGAAACATTTCTTTTTGCGCGGATAACTGAGCTGTATGCAAATATATCATATATCTTTGCTGTATGTCTTTCGATTCCGCACTAATTATACTCTTTTACGATTCTAATACAATTTACAAAACAATCATTGAAAATTTTTTAATTTTTAGGGCTTCAATTTGATAATTTAAATTTTAACATTAAAATTTCCTCATTTTCAGAATGCAGGCTTATTGTTTGAATTTTCACAATTGTCGTTATAAGTCAGGTTAAAAATAACAATTTCTGAGATTCGAAATTGCTACAACGCGAAAAAGTCAAAAGTTTAAATTTAAAGGTTAAATATGTGAAAATACTTTCTTACTTTAGTCGCTTCTTTTGAGAATCGATCCTCTGCTTTCAGTTTTCTTTTCGAAATATATCTTGACTTCAACGCATTTTAAATTCAATGTTTTCAGCTGAATTCAGATTGAAGTATACAAATGCTTTTGGTTCAAACTATAAATTAATTGGCTGTGTCTAGTCGTCCCGAAAAATTAGGGGGGTTGGACCAATATTATTTATGTGGCCAGTCACAGGGGTGCCTTCCCGCCCCCACGAGACGTTGGAAAAGGGGAGGGTGTTTCACCAACATTAGTTCTATGGCCAATCACAGGGGTGCCTTCCCACCCCCACCCGAAAATTCGGGACGACTAGCCAAGCTTATGAAAAATATTGCACTAGTCATCCCGAATTTCGGGACGACGAGACACTGCGAAATTAATTAAAATATTTTACTTATTTTTCACAATTGTAATTTATAACCTTTAAAACTGAATACTTGTAGGTCAAACATGAAAAAGTAGACTATATTGAATAATTTGACATTTAAAGCTATTTAAATATGCAAGAATTTTTGAATTGAAAGTGTTCGATAATTTTAGATTGAAACATTTCAAATTATTTAGTTACAAATTAAAATCGGGTAAAGTTGCAGAATTAGAAATGAACGTCTTTTAATACTTGAATCATTACTTTAGAACGACTTAAACCGTATATCTTCAGATAAATTTGAAAGTAGGACTATTGAAAATTAGGAGTGCTTGAAAACCCTGAACAAATGTTTAGTTTAAAAAGCTCTTTAAAACGGTGCTTTTTCAAGTTTTATTTATTTTTGCTTCCTCATAGAAGAAGCTTTGTAATGGTAACATTTTCCAAAAATTTTAAATTCATTCAATTAAACCTTCCTCAATGTAAAAATGTCTAATACAATGTTGTAAGGAATTGTCCGGATGTATGTGTGGATGCGTGGATGTCACACTTTTTTGTGAACACGATAACTAGAAAACGGTTGCACATAAATTGATGAAATTTGGAGGGCTTATTTTCCTCACTAATATCTTAAAACTGACCAGGGGATTTCTAAAAATAGTTATTGAATTTTTTTTAGCACTCAATAATATTCTGAACTCGGTTTTTTATAGTAAAACTTTTTTCAGTAGCATAATTCAAAGTTGATGCAAGGATATAAAAGATTCATTGGTTCGAGACGAATCGATTGACCTATAATATTACTACATTTTATTAAAGAGTAGGGAAGTTATGGTAATTTATATATTTTGAAAATCGATTTTTTATAGTAAAACTTTTTTCATTAACATAATTCAGAGTTGATGCAAGAACAGAAAATAGGTGTTGATTCGAGTCGAATCGATTGACCTATAATATTGATAAATTTTGTTGAAGAGTAAGGAAGCTATGGTAATGCATAATACTTAAAAATACGGTTTTTTATAGTAAAACTTTTTTCTTCAACATAATTCAAAGTTGGTGCAAGAATATAAAAGATTCGTTGGTTCGAGACGAATCGTTTGACTTACATCTTACAATATTAATACATTTTATTAAAG
Organism: Andricus curvator; assembly: GCA_932195095.1. Lineage (NCBI taxonomy): Eukaryota > Metazoa > Arthropoda > Insecta > Hymenoptera > Cynipidae > Andricus > Andricus curvator. Next base: position 7,004 of record CAKNYM010039170.1, read on the forward strand.
AGTAGGGAAGTTATGCTCATTTATAATATTTGAATCATCTGTTTCAAACAGAAGAACTTTTTTCATATACATAATTCAAAGTTGACGCATGAATAGATAAGACTTTTTGATTATAAATTTTCAAATAGAGTAATTCTGACAATTTTTGTAAAGAAATCACAAAGCTGGAAAAGAATTATGGCGCGACAGAACTTTTCCCTTCCCTTTTCCAGCTCGAAAAATTATCATTTCGAATACAAAATTTGATTTGTCTTTAAATTTAAAAATGTTTTGTATTATTTTTTCTGGTTAAACTAACCAGAATTATGGTTGAATTAACCAGAATTTCTGGTTAATTTAACCGGAATTCTGGTTAATTCAACATTTTTTTGAGTGCATATAATTATAAATACAAACAAAGTGGAAACACTCAAGATCGAATTTACAGCTAGTTTAATAATTTAGCACCCCCACAAATTATTTTTTTTTGTGAGAAAATAACACCTGAGTTTTGTCAAAATTGAAAAATATATATTTAATGTTCGCTCAAGGTCAATTTTGTTCAAAGTGCTTGTTTCTGAATAAATTGACATTATTGTTTCTGATTCCGTTCTGTCACTCATGGATTGTGTTTTTCATATAAAACATTGATACCTGGTTTTTTTACGTTTATAAAATAATAATTAAAGGTCACTCAAGGTAATTTTCTGTACAAAATATTGATTTATAAAGAATATTTGTCAAACTATACAACTTTTGTAAAAAAAAATTTTGTAAAGAAAATTAACCTTGGTCGACCTATAAATATTTATTTTATTTCTCGAAAGATTAAAAAAACTCTTCGAAACGCTTTTACTACAACAATTTTATTTAAGAAAAATATTGTGTGTAGAAATAAAAATAGTATAATTTTTACATACATTTCTTAAAATAAAAAGTTAACCACGAGAATTGTAGAAAATCTTTCAAGGAATAAAATGATTGTCCCGGAAGTTAGAACCGAAAAATTAATTTTTCAAAAACATGAAAGTTGTTCTAAATATTGAGCTAGACTCGCGACCGGGAAAAATCGGGAAATGAAAGTGAATCTATTTTTTGACCGGAAAATAACAAAACTTTTTAAATTGATCAGATGTAAATATAAATTAACTCATGCTTTTAGAAATGTAGCTCGAGTATTTAAAATTGAACAGTAATTGATTTTGCAAGACGATTCTGGATCTGTTCAAAGTTATATAATTTACATATTTCAACGTTAAAATTCGAACTAATTTAATTCGAAAGCCTTAGTAGCTAGACAAATGTAAACATCCGATTGAGTTTTCATAAACAATATTCAATTTAAAAATCACTTCAAATTAATAGATTCATAAATAAACGCCTTCATTCAATTTCAAAATCTTATTCAAGTATTGTTTTAGTATAAAATATTCCACTTTTAATCCATTCAATTTGGAATTTTTAAATTAAACAAAAAAAAAAACAATTTTCAATATTAAACAATTCGAAACTGAATTGTCACAATTTCAGAGTGATAAATTTAAACTTTGAATGTTACAATTATAATTTTTCTATTTTTTAAATTTGTAATTTCAAAGTCAAAGTGTTGAATTTTGATTTGTAAATAATAGTTGAACAACGATTAATTTCGGAAAAATTCGAATAAGTTGAAGGTTTTTGAATGTTTCAAAAAAAAAAAAAAATTAGGAGCCTCTCAAAAATGTTGAAAAATTTAACAAAAAAGTTTTCTGGGATATTTAAAAAGACTTTTTATTTCAAAAAAGAACATAACTTTAAAAGAATGTTTAAAAATATTTCCAAACATTTCAAAAGATTTTCAAAATTGGAAAGAAATATGGAAGCTTTTGAGGCAATTTTCTTTCGCAGGATTTTACAAAAAGTTTAGGGAAAATGGGAATCACTTTAAAAGATACTTAAAAGTTCCGACAACATTTCAAAAAATAATTTGAAAAGGTTTTAAATAATTTAAAAGAAAACTGATACTTTTGATGATTTCGAAATTAAATTCTGACTTTTTATTTTAAAAAATTACATAATTTTAAAAGAAGGTATAAAAATATGGAATGATTAAAGAAATTCCGAAACGAATGACTGAAAAATCCCGAAAAATGAAATCTCCGACACTATCAAATTGCCGAATTGGTAAATTTTCGAATAATAAAATTCCCGAAATTATAAAATTTTCGAACAGTTTATAATATTACCGAACTAGAAGATTCTCGACAGAAAATATCCAAAGCAAAAAATTCCCGAATTATGGAATTCACAAATTTAAAAATGAAAAAATTGTTTTTCAATAAATATTATTTATTTATTAAAAATACAATAATCAAATACACACTTGTAGTTATTTACTGCAAGAAACTATCCACCTAGAAACACTACCCGAATCGGGTAGTGTCACGCCTACCCTGAAAGGGAAATGGCTTAATGGTATACTTACTTACATTTTCTTAATATTACATTTTTTTAAATTATTTTTTAAATTTGAAGGAACAATATAATTGTATAAAGATTGTATTAAAAAATAAATTAAAAAACACGTGCGCTTTGAAAGAAAAAAGTGCTCTCTCCAAATTTTCTTCAAACCTAATAACATTTTTCAAACAAACTTGGCAGGATTCAATTCAGCACCGATTTATATCGGAATTAATTTTGTTTATTTCTTTTTTTAAATTTAAAATTCAATTTTTGAGAACGTTTTTCGTATTTTTCTTGAATACTATGCAAATTTTCAAACACAATTTTTTATCCAGAAATACATACATGTTTTAATTATGTTTATAATTGAACTTTAACTATAAATGAACTTTCAATTTTTCAATAATAATATATTGCAATTATTACTTGCGCTGTCACAACGGCCATCGTTGAACTATTGCGCCAATATTTAGACTTACACATAATTCTTGATATCGTTAACACTCTAATGTATACAAGGGCTTAGCCCGTGCACTGTTTCAATAAATAAATAAATAAATTATGTTTATGTAATATTGTTCGAACTTAAAATAACAATAACTGAAAAAAAATTCTGTATAAAAAATTTTGTTTGAAAATGTCATTGTATTTTTTAAAAGTGACAAAAAACGTTCTCAAAAATCAAATTATTAATTTAAAAAAATTAAAATAAAAAGGTACTTCGAGATAAATCAGTGCTGAATTAAAGCCTGCAAAGTTTGTTTTGTTCGAAGCGCACGTGTTTTTAATTTTATTTTTTATAACATTTTTATATAATGATTGTTATTTTAAATCCAAACAATAATTTTATAAAAACTAAACATTAAAAAAAATTCTATGATAAAAATATTTCATTACTGTATTTAAAAAAAATAAATAATATTTATTAAAAACCCATTTTCTTAATTGCTTAATTTTGGGAATTTTCTAGTATGTATGTTTTATTATTCGACAATATTCTAACTGAAATTTTATTATTC
>CAKNYM010039186.1:0-10164 GCA_932195095.1 Andricus curvator
TTTTGGATTTTGAAAATGCTGTAACTCGGAAAATTTTCATTTTATCGAAAAATGTCATAAGAATAAAATATTTGAATTTTCAATTACTATAAGCAGCCGTACATATAATTTCCAAATTTTGAAAAAAAACGGTCCAAAAAATTTTCAAAATGCCCTCACTTTTTGAATTTTCATCCAAAATGGCTGGCTAACGAACTTGACCTTTCGTTTAGGAGACTAAAAGAGTATACCAAAGGCCAGTCAAATCGGTCAATTCTTTCGAAAGTTATCGTGTTCACAGACAGACATACAGACAGACAGACAGACAGACACATTCGTAAAAACCTGTTTTTTGGGTTCAGGGGGTCTCAAAACGTGGACATTTGACAAAAACCGGGGGGGTCAAATTTTACACAAATCTAATACCTTCTCTAGATGAGAATGTAATAATAAATTAATTTTAAGTTGTAAATGCATGCCAATAATTTTAATGAATTATTATTTAGAATTTTTTTAATTCAATACAAAAAACTTTAAACCTAAAAATGTTTTCTTCAAAATGAATGCTCCGCTTCATAATTTTTAGAGCTAAATAAATTTTTCGTTTTAAAAGGATATAGATTTATAGATACAGATATTTATATAAATATTTATATTTAAATAAAAACTGAAAAGGTTTACCAAAAAATATCCAGGATACACTCATCTTTTCAATATTTTTTAATATTACTTATTCCTTTATTAACTTTTCTGTAATACTTTAATACCCATTTTCTATTAAAAATAATTATTGATTTATATATTAGCTACAAAATAATAAAATTTTAGAATTAAAAAAGAAAAATATCATTACAAATAATAAAATTGCCATTTTCACTCTCATGAGTGAAAAATTTAAATTTCGTGAAGAATCTTTTTATATTATAATTCATAAATAATTTTTTATTTATAAATACAAAATTATTTATAAATTTGTATATACTTATTTTTATAGAATTATTTTCTAATAATTTATAAATTATTTTAAACAATAACGATAATAAAACAATAGACCCATTTCTGTAACAGGCTATATGTATAGTGTAAGGCTTTCTCTCCTGTAAATCATTATTTATTTATTTATTAAGTATAGATATACAAGTCATTAAAGGTGTTATGAAGTGTTTATAAGAAATAACAATGCTGTCATTTTCATAATTTCATATACATTCTATTTTCCTCGATAAAATATGATAAATATTGAATATTTGATTCAATGAAAATTTAAGAAAGTATTATAAAGCAAAACAGTTTAAAATCTTTTTAAAAAAAGTCTTAAAACTTTTGAAAATGGTTTAAAATATGAATATCGACTATTATAGTTTCATAGTTTTCATACTTCTTTAAGAAAATATCATTAAAAGAAATGATGATTATTTTACTGAATTAAAAATATATATAAATTATTATCATTCTAAATTCACAATATTTAAAATCAATTAAAAAATGAAATACAAAATTTGAAAATTGAAAACAACTTGAGGCTTGAGAATGATATAAATTATCAATCTAACCTCAATTTTTCTTATAAAATATATTCCTTATATTACAAATTTTAAAACCTGTAGTAACTTATACTATATTCCCTATAGATCCTATATTAGAAAAGATTCTATAATAATACCTGAAAAACATAATCATCATCTTTTAAAACTTTTTTAGCTTTTTTGAGGTTGTAAAACTTTGTTTGTAAACATAAGTCGACTCTAACCTCCAAATCCTCCAATTCTCCAAATCTGAAAAAGCTGAAAAATCTTGAAAATAGCCCAGTCGCCGAGAATGAGAAATTACAAGTTAAGAATCGTGCATCCTCGGCAATCCTCGGCTTCAACGCCGAACCCATCTTCGTGGCTGACCCGAAGCTGCCACCGAAATCAAACGAAAGAGCACGAAGGAGACAGTGAAATCATCCCAACCGACAAATTTTCGTTGCCGCGGAGCGTGGAATCAAGTGACGGAGTGGGGACACACCGACACGCGGCGTTTAGGGGCGTTTACGATATTAGTGCTCAGAGCGCGTTTTGAGTTCAAAGGGGAGCTCAACCTCTTTATAGGATATAATCTGACGGCCATGCAGTCTCATGAATTTCATTGGTTGAACTCCCCCTCGAGCTCAGAGCGCGCTCTGAGCACTAATATCGTAAACGCCCTAGGTGTGTTGCCCCCACACGGGAGTCGTGGTGGGGGCCGCCAGCTCCCACAATCTGTGAACACTGATGTGATGTATCTCTGCGTAAAAAGACGGCAAACTGCGCTGCAGTCGATACCCTGCCAATAAAACAGCACTGAAAAAGCACTGGCGAACGGCACTGAGCCGCCAGTGCCGTTTCAGTGACTGTTTGTGCTGATTTCAGCACCTAAACCGCACTGAGGGTGATGCAACGGTCATATAATGGTTCTATTGTATTCGTCACGTACCGGACAGGCAGAGTGGTTTACAGCAGTTGGCCGCTACCAACCCGAATCCCTTTTTAAAATTTTCTTCAAATTATTAACACTTTTTTTTAATTTATGAATTTTCTCATTATATATATTTTATACTTATAAATTATATACTGATATACTATTCTGAAGTTGAATTCGAAAATGTTGTCTGTTTTGGCGTATCTCATTCCATTTACGAGATACATTATGTTCATTCGAATTTTAAACTTTCCAAAAAAAAGTTAGATATCTGAAATCATCGAAACCCGTAAATTCTGAATTTCTAACTTTCGCAGAGGCAATTTCAAAATTTCACAAATTTTAATTTTTCATTTTTAATCCCTTTCAGCTGGTCTACTTGGTAGCCTATTCGCAGGTATAAAGGGAACTTCTGCAGGCATTTAAAACTGTAATCTGAGTAGCTTTAAACGAGCAGCACTGAAACGGCACTGGGCAGTGCTTTTTGAGTGCCGTTTCAGTGCTGTTCCATCGGCAGGGTAACGCAGGCGAAGTAATCGAGCGACATCTGCCGCAGTTACTGCATAAACGAATGCACCCAAATGCAGTGTCGGTAAAAGTCGCTGCTGCGCGTGCTGTTACCACCTGCCTTGGCGGATATTTTTAATTTGAATAAAAAATGCAATTTGTGCTTTCCTTTTTTTTGTGTTTATTGACAAGTTCAAATCATTGGCGAATGTAACAGTATCACTGCAATTTGAATAAATTTTTTTTTTTCAGAATTATCAACGTGGCCTGGGAAAAGGAAAAGTGTACAGGTGATAAAAGCCTTTTATCACTTGTACGCTCTTCCTTTCCCGAGACCACGTTCATTATTCTAAAAAAATGTAGTTTTATTCAAATTGCAGTGATACCGTTGTATTCGCCCAATCATTAATTCGGACTTGCCGATAAACTATTTAAAAAAATCTCAAACTGCGACTTTTCACAGGTGCCACTTTTACCGACAGTGCGAAACCCCTTCCGGGGTCAGGAAAAATTTCAAAACCTCAAAACTGAATTATCGCAGGTTGTTAGTAAGTTTTGTGTGCTACACAGATTTCCATATTTTTGTGCACCCCGCTCCAACAGCCTTAATAAAAAAAATTGAATTTTTTCATTAAATTGGAACGATTTTTTAATGTTAAAAAAATATTTCAAGTATATAATAAGCACCCGGTCAAGTATTCGAAATGAAAAGCACTTTTGTATCAAGAACGCTTTAGGCCTGAGTACAATCAAAGATATTATACACCTAGATGCGGCAAGTGGCGGCGGAGTGGGGGAACAATATATATAGCAACTACTTTCGTGCGGTGCGTAACTACTGCCCTCTTCGTACTACCTTCCTTCACTCTTTCTCTGTAGGTACAATCGTTGCTCTGCGGCTCTAAGGGTAATGATTTTAAATCTATTATCCTTGCAGCTTCTCCATGTTATCTAAAAACATCGGTAAAGTAGAAGCAGGGATTCTGACATGATTTACAAAATAACAAATTAATATAAAATGATAATACTTTTGAAATTCCAGTCCTTATTTTATTTGTACAGAAAATAAATTAGTGACAATATTAAAGGTTTGCCACAATAATTAATTTTAATGCTAATTTTGTAATTAGGTAAATATTTATTTTTCCAATTGATATTTCACATTCTGGTGTATTAAGTAAAGATGATATAAATGTTTCTTTAAAATGGATAAAAAAACATGTATTAAATTTTCATTTTCTTACAGCAATTTTTTATTAAATAATTTGAAACAAATTAATCAATATTGATCCTAGGTTAGAAGTAAACTGCACCAATCAATTATGTGTAAAAATTAACTCCAGAAACTTATACTAAATTTTCATTTACATTCAAAACTTTTTTTTCTTGGCAAATGTATAAATGTAAAGGTTGCAGGGTTATAAATAAAAGCATTGCTATTATTTTGCAACGATAAAAATCTAATAATGTCAGAATTTATTAAATTGATCTTTCAAATGAGGAACGCTTGCGAAGTTAAACAAAATCGAATATAACCGATAAAGAGTATATAATTTCTAATTAAAAGCCTTCAATGTTAAATGATTTTTAATTGAAACCTTCAAAATTAGGAATTTTTATTTTAAATTAGAAGTCATCATTTTTAATAGAAAACGTTCTAATTGGAATAATTCTTATATTAAAAAATTAAAAACTTTAATTAGAATTTCTAATTAGAATTCTAATTCTAATGCATAAAATAAGTCTTCACTCATTAAAATATGTAATCATTTTTACACTCTAATCATTTATGATTGAGAAAGTATTACAATAGGCCGAAATTTCACACCTACGTTTTTGAACGGATCTCCACGTTTTGAGACCCCCTGAAGCCGAAAATCAAGTTTTTGCAATGCTGTATGTCCATAAACATGATAACTCTCGAAAAAATGAACGGATCAAATCGTCGAGCTTTGGCAAACTTTTTTGTATTCTAAAAGAAAGAGCGAGTTTGTTAACCAACGACAGATACGTGAAGAAAGTTTAAAAGAAGAATTGAAGCTTTTTAAAATATCTACAATTTCTCCCTCAACCATTTTTTGATAAGACTTGATGTCTGGGTTTTATTTCTCGAAAATAATATGCAAGAAATCCTACAAAATTTCTTCTGAGCATTTTTTGTTAGGATTTGTCATTTTCGGTTTTATTTGTCGAAAATACTGTAAAAAAAATAAAAAGCAAATTTTCGGAAAAACAGCGTGAGATACGGAAAAAAGTTGTATGGTTGAATTGCAGCTTTTAAAATGTCCTTAAAAAATTTCTTGAACCATTTTTTGATGGAATTTGTCATTTTTTGTTTATTTATCTAAAATTACCCTTTCTCTACTTCTTTAGGTCAGGAAATATTTAAAGATAAACGACTAATCGTGAAATAAGGGCGGGTAGAAATATTATGTCAAAATATTTTGAAATACAAGAGGTATTTCAAACAGTATTGTCTCAATATTTCCGAGAAAATTCTGGTCTTCGGCACTGTATACTACAACAGGTAAAGAGAAGTAGTTATTATACAAAGCCGTGGAGGCTGGGGTCCTTTTAAACTGTAAACTGTCATCATTAGAGATATGGGCCTGAAAATCTTTAATGGAAATTTTCATTTTTTTAATTTAAAAAATTTAGAAATGTTCAAACAGTTAATTGTAAGAATTGTCATCATAGCAAATTGTAAGTTGGTACTATTAGTTTTCGTTATGAAAAAGTTAAACATTTTGAAAGTAAAAGACGTGTGGCCTAAAGTAAACTATTTCAATAGTAAATATTTTTAACATTATATCAAATATATTATAATTATATCGAAGTATATGGGCTAAGCGAAAATATTTGTGCTAACACTTTTTATTCAAATAATGTTTGCTTATTAGGGACCCTACTTAAATTACGTAACAGCTCAAGGAGGTGGGAGGGGTCGAGATATTTTGCTACGATTCTTTACGGAAGGGGGGGTGGGGGCCTTTCATTCATGTACGTAATTTTTGGAAATTCGCAAATGAAACAAATAACTCGCAGTAAGTATACATAAATTTAATATGAATTGTACGCGCCAAAGAAATCTGGTCTGTGAAAAACGAACCTAGCCAACAAAAATTAAAAAAAAAAGTCAGGGAATTTTATTGGTCAGGGAAAATTCAGGGAATTAACAAACACAAATCTTGTAAAAGTCAGTGAATTTCTATAACTTTAAATAACTGTCAAGAAGAATAAATATGAAATATTTTTATTCCGTTTATAAAAGATTCTAGTTTAAAAATTTTACAAGTTTAACATTCTGGCAGTTGAATATTAACTTACATATTATTCTTATTAGTAATTTATTTGCCTTGTATTTATAATTATTTTGTTTGCAGTTGCTTCCTCTTGAGGATTATCTTTTGAGTTATAAATTGTATTATTTGTTTGAAAATTCAACAATTTTGTTAAAAAATCATTCTTTTTGGTTGAAAATTCAACTGTTTTGTTCAAAATTCGTCTTTGAGGGTTAAAAATTCAAATATTTACGTAGAAAATGTACTTTTTGTTCAAAATTCATATCTTAGTGTTGAACATTAAACTTTTTCGGATGAAAATTCAACCATTTTTTTGAAAATTTGTATTTTTAATTTAAAAATTCATTTAGTTTAGTAGAAATTGCATCTTTCTTGGATAAAAATGAAACAGTTTTGTTAAAAATTCGTCGTTTTGGGTTGAAAATTCAAAAAATATTTTCGTAGGAAATTTACTTTTTGTTTAAAATTGAATGTTAATGTTGAATGTTTAACTGAATTCTTTTTTGGATGAAAATTCAACTATTTTTTTGTAAATTTGTCTTTTTAATTACAAAATTTATCTATTTCAGTACAAATTGCACCGTTCTTGGAGAGAAATGCTACTGTTTGGTTGAAAATTTAACAATTTTGTTAAAAAGTCATGCTTTTTGGTTCAAAATTCAACTGTTTTGTTGGAAATTAGTCTTTTTGGGTTGAAAATTCAACTATTTTCGTAGAAAATTTATTTCTTGTTTAAAACTCATATTTTGATATGGAAAAGTCAATAAAATCTTTTTTGGATGAAAATTGCATCTTTCTTGGATAAAAATGCAACGGTTTAGTTGCAAATTCATCTTTTTTGCTTAACTTTGTTAAGAAATAACTTTTTTGTTGAAGATTAATATTTTTAGTTGAAAATTCATCTCATTGTTTGAAAATTTAACTATTTTATAACAAATAATTTTTTCTGAAAATGAATATTTTTTGGTTGAAAATTCCATTATTGTACAGAAAATTCGTCTTTTGGCTTGAAGGTTCGACGATTTGGATAACTTTTTTTTCTTTCATGACTGAAAAATCTTTATTTGTTGAAATGTCATCTGCTTGGTTTTAAAATTCATTTTTTTTTTAAATGAAATTTAATTATTTTTTTGCTTGAAATATCAACTATTACACTTTTTTCTTCCAAATTCATCTTTTTAGGTGGAGAATTCAATTATTTTGTTGAAAACTCAAGTTTTTGCTTCCTCATAGAGGAAGCTTTGTAATGGTAACATTTTCAGATAATGCAATGTTCTAAGCAATTGTTTGGCTCTGTGTGTGTGTGGATGTCACGGTTTTTTGTGAACACGATAACTAGAAAACGGTTGCAGATAAATTGATGAAATTTTGAGGGCTTATTTTCCTCACTAATATCTTAAAACTGAGCTAAAGGTTTCTAAAAATATTTATTCCATTTTTTTTAGCACTGAATATTTTTTAAAAATCGGTTTTTTATAGTAAAAATTTTCTCATTCTCATGTATGTATGTATGTATACCATTAAGCCATTTCCCTTTCGGGGTAGGCGTGACACTACCCGATTCGGGTAGTGTTTCTAGGTTGATAACTTGTAGTAAATAACTACAAGTGTGGGCTCACCACACCCACGATGTGCCAACAGCACTCAGTTTTCTCGAATGGTCACCCATCCAAGTGCTAACCGCGCCCAACGCTGCTTAACTTCAGTGATCTGACGAGAACTGGTTTTTTCAGCGTGGTATGGCTGTTAAAGATAAACGACTAGAATAGCGAGAATAGAAAAGTTGTGTTGATTCAAGACGAATCGATTGACCCATAGCATTTATACATTTTATTGAAGAGTAGGGAAGTTATGGTAATTTATATATTTTGAAAACCGGTTTTTTATAGTAAAACTTTTTTCATTATCATAATTTAAAGTTGATGCAAGAACAGAAAAGATGTGTTCATTCGAGTAGAATCGATCGACTTATAATATTAATACATTTGATTGAAGAGTAAGGATGCTAGGGTAATGCATAATATTTGAAAAATCGGTTTTTTATTGTAAAACTTTTTCCATTAGCATAATTCAAAGTTGATGCAAGAATATAAAAGATTCCCTGGTTCGAGAGGAATCGATTGACCTACAATTATATTACATTTAATTAAAAAGTAGGGAAGTTATGGTAATTTATATATTATTAAAATCGTTTTTTATAGTAAAAATTTTTTCATTCTCATAATTTAAAGTTAACGCGAGAATAGAAAAGTTGTGTTGATTCAAGACGAATTGATTGACCCATAGCATTTATACATTTTATTGAAGAGTAAGGAAGCTATGGTAATGCATAATATTTGAAAAAACGATTTTTTATATTAAACTTTTTTCACTAACGTAATTCAAAATTGATGCAAGAACGGAAAAGATTCCTTGATCGAGGAAAATCGATTGATCTATAATATTAATACACTTTATTGAAGATTAAGGAAGTTATGGCTCATTTATAATATTTGAGTCATCTGCTTCAAACAGAAAAACTTTTTTTATCGACATAATTCAAAGTTGACGCACGAATAGAAAAAACTCTTTGATCATAAATTTTTAAATAGAGTAATTCTGAAAATTTTCGTAAAGAAATCATAAAGCTGGGAAAGGGATAGGGTGCGACAGAACTTTTCCCTTCCCTTTTCCAGCTCGAAAAATTATCATTTCGAATACAACATTTGATTTGTCTGATTTGTCGCTGTGTTAAAAAATTTTTTGTATTTTTCAGCATTTTTTGAACGGCCCCTATATATATGAGGTGTCAAAAAATGGTGTCTTCAAAATATATATCATTCGACGCAGAATTTCACGAAACGTATAAATCAATAGCGTCTCAGAAAAGTATTTTTGGTGCCTTTTTTGAAAATCTTAAGGATCAGTTATATTTCTGGCTGGTCTGAAAGATCTAAATTCTAAAATTCAAAGAAGAAACCTAAAACTTGATGCAGGAAAGTGTCCTTGAAATGTTCACTCAATAGCTTTTGGTAGCATTAGTAAATTTCCGGAGTACCCCATCCTTTAAATGTAACGATTAAACCTGGAGATGTAAAGAAAAGCAGGTATACATTTCGGGCGAGAGGGCGGGGCACTTCTGATACTCCTGTTAGAAATTAGATCCCATTGATTTTGTTATTTTTCCTTAAATATTTTCTATTTCTTCAACACGTCATATCTACCTATAATTCTTTGAATTTTTATAATTTCAAAAGCAAATTTTTATCTAGCATAATAACGTACATAATAAGGTATAATAAGACAATATGAATTGCGAATTGAATTCTCTGTTATATTGGTTTACAATTTATAATTTAAGTTAAATTAAAATTGTTAAAAATAATTGGTTCTCTGATCGTTATAATTAAATAAATACTAAGCTATTAATTGGTCAAATATATTTAATAAATCATTGTAAAGTAATGACGTGAAGGATTGAAATTGTACACCCTCTGAACGATACAGACAGAAAATTAAAAGAGTAATAACCATTGACAAACTAAACATATCAATGAATTTCGTATTGACAAAGAGAATAAAAAATTTTTTGTGTAAAAGGCTGTCAAACAGAGGTTCAACATTTTTTTAACTCATATATATGTAAATATTTTCTTGAAAATCAGTTTTTTAGTTAAAAAATTAATTTTTTGAACTGAAAATTTAGCTATTTCATTTGTGGTGAAAATTTATCTTTCTTAGTTGAAAATTCATCTCTTTGTTTGGAAACTTAACTATTATGTTGAAAATTAGTTTTTCTATTGGATAAAATTTTAGTTTTTTAAATTAAAAATGTAACTATTCAATTTTTCATTAAAAATGTAACTTCTTTAATTTAAAATGCAACTACTTGGGTGAAAATTCATGTCTTAGGTTGAATATTTTACTATTTTGTTGAAAATTCGTGTGTGTGTGT
>CAKNYM010039201.1:0-11751 GCA_932195095.1 Andricus curvator
TATATATATATATATATATATATATATATATATATATATATATATTTCTACTATAATTTTGTATTTAATGCTAGTAAGAATGTATTATTAGGCGGCGTTTTTTTACCATCTTTTCTTTCGAGGGTTTGTTTTGAGAGCTTTCTCCATTCTTTTTATTTTTGAATCATTTACTGTAATGTAAATTATTTTCTTCTTGAAGTATATAATATTTTTAACATGAATATATCAATACGATGAGTTTTTGTGTATAGTCAACATTGTTAAGTAATAGTAAATTTGTTGTTGTATATCATAAAAATTCGTATTTTTGTCTAGAAAATTCATTCCTTTGGTTGAAAATGTAACTAAGTTATTCAAAATAATTTTATTTTCTTAAAAATTCGTCTTCTTTTGTTCTCAAAACTTAATCTGTTTGGATTGAAAATGAACATTGTTGTTTAAAATTCAACTGTTTTATAGAATATTCTTACTGATTGAAAATTCGTGTCCTTTTTGGTTGAGAATTAATTTATTGAAATGAAAGTTAAACTAGTTCATTTTCGGTTTGAAGAATTCTCATTTTTAGTAGAAAATTTATGTACTTCGTTAAAAATTCATATTTTTTTATCAAAAATTGATGTATCAGATACAAAATGAAAGTATTTAGTCGAAAGCTGAAGTACTTTGTTAAAAATTAATTTTTTTCGTTTAAAATTCAAATATTTCGTTGAAAATTAGTTTCTTTTTTCGTTGCGAATTAATTGATTTAAATGAAAATTTAACTACTTCATTTTTGTTTAAAAATGTATTATTTTTAGTAACAAATTTGTGTACTTTGTTCAAGATTCTTATTTTTGTGTAGAAAATTCATTACTTTGGTTGAAAATGTATCTATGTTATTGAAAATTTATTTTCTTGAAAATTGATATTCTTTTGTTCCCAAAAAGTTAATCTTTTTGGATTGAAAATGAAATTTTTTTTGCGCGGATAATCTCAATTTGTCAATTTTTGGACATTCAATACGGACCAATGGGGTTAGCCCTTGGATGGGTGACCTTTCGTGATTTTCCTACATTAACTACTCTCGAGCGGGAGGTTTGATGCCAAAGATAGGTACGGACACTCGATGATATCGAACGTGTACGTCTAAACTCGACTGACGTGAAACGGTTGTGCTCGGTAAAGGTTTTCTGCAGTTTTTCTATCCCTTGGCCAAAAGTCCAAGCAAATGTAAATTTCTAAAAAGTAGTGATTACGTCGAGTAAAAAATTTCGAGGAATAAGAAAAAACGAGACGAAGCATACCTGATGCCTTGAAAATTCGAGGCCTCGAAAGTCCTTGTCTTGGTCTTGTCTCGCAGCCTCGAGTTTTCACTACCAGATGTGCAAACGCCTACCTTTCAATGAAAATCCCGTACTTTAAGACCCCAGCTTACCTGAGTCTTCCCAGCAGGAGACTTTTGTTGATAAGCTGGATAAAATGACGAATTAAAAAATTATAACAATTTTCAATTAGCGATATCAAAAAAGAATATTCGGATTCTACAAGTTTTTCACGATTTTTCAGCATATGTAATTCGTCTAAAAAAGTTTAAAAATTCCGCCTAGAAACATCCTAAGAAAGCTTCAATTTATTCGCCCTTTTCAGGTGGTTGTTTCGGTGAAGAAAAGATGCACATTTGTCTAAGGAAACTCAAGACTACAAGACGAGTCGAAAGGCCTCGCTTATTAAGGCCTTAAATTTTGTCCGCCCCGAATTGTCTCGAAATGCGAAGCCTTAAGTTATCATTCCTTCCTATTCTCGACTTTCGCCTCGAAATGTCTCACCTAGAACGGCATTACTACCAAAAAGGATGTACATTTAAGTAATAAAAAATAAATTAAAAAATAAAGTAACAAGTATTAAATGTAAAAAAAACTTACAGACAACGAATCTTCTCCTACTAAACTCGAAGCAACAGCTAAAATATTTGGCGAATAAAACTTCTCGTACATAGAGCTTGCTTGACATGTGTCGACAACAAATAAAATTTCATGATATCTCCGCTTTTGCCACATCTGTTCTAAAGCATCGCTCAATTCTTGACTAGTTATTTCTTCTGAGTCTTGGAACTTTAGGAAACCGTTCCCTCCGTGACCCGTCAAGTAAATTAGGATATTTGAACCCTCATCTGTGAGTAGCTTTTTAGATCTGGGTGTTTCAGGTGGCAAACGGCCGGTTAGGAGCCTTACAAAATTTTCTACTGTTACCTCATAACCTCTATAATCTACTTCAACATCATCTCCATAAACATTTATGTGCTGTTTAATATTGTTGAATACTGTTGCTGGTCTTGGATTTCTTGGATTACATGCCATATCGTCGGCTATCATTAAAATGATTTGAGAATCAGGAATTCCCAATCTCTTAACGCTGCGGTAAATGGAAAGTACGTTGGCAACATGGCGATAGTTGAACCAAAAACGCGAAGTATCTACCAATACTGCCCAATTGTTGGAATGTCCGGTTTTTGCGAAATTCTCCGGTATCTGAAAAAGAAAGAACATTTTAGAAAATTTCCAAACGAAGTTGGCAACTGCAGAAATTGAAACTTGAGCAATACTGTAATATTAATGCAAGACCAGACTTCTGGTCATGTACAGGGCAACAGAATTGGCACAATGAGGAGCTTTTCTTTCGACAGCCATGAGAAAGGAAATGTCTCTTAAAATATTTTCCTTTTTTTCAAATCGTTGACCTTGTGATTTATTAATAGTAATTGAAAAAGCTAAATTTATATGAAATTATATTTCATATAAAATAAACGACAGTGAAGAATCTGCAGTATATTAAGTAATTCTTGAAATAAGAGCAATAGTTTCCTTTTTCGTGCCATGGAATTATCATTACTTTTATATTATTTATTCAATTTTTTTTTAAATCCAGAATTAATACAAATGAGTTACAATATGAAAAGATATGCAATATAAATAACGTGAACAGTAATATGCTAAGTTATAATAAAATTCTCATGTAACTAGAATAAAAGCTCTAATTCGTAAAATTTGACGGGTGAACATCGCAACTTAGCACAGCTCGCGTGGACAATTAAAGAGTTCAAAAGAGATAACCAATACTGACTGTTTATTTAATAGTTGCTGGTTGGTTGACTACTCGAGTAGAGTAATCTTACATAGTCAGATCGCCAAATATAATCAAAGAAATTTTGCCGTCCTGATGAAGAGACCTGCTATCTGAATTCGGAGTTGAACCGAGATATTCAAAGAAACACGTTTGTATCAATACGTTTTTACTTTTCACTAAACGATTCTTTTTAAAAAAGAAACTTATCTTTCTTGGGTCAATCGACTCTGCTCCATTTATTGACGCAAAAAAAAAATAAAAAATTTCAATTATTTATATGCAGAAGTTTAGATTTGTCTTATATTCACGCACAAATATTTCGACAAAACCGTTCGCAAAAGCAAATCTGCGTAGATGTATCCGACTGGCGTTGAAGGCACCGAGAACGGCCGCCATCCTGATGGAGAAAGTCACTATCTATTCAATTAAATTAAATTCAATTTATTGAAATGAAGTCTTGAAATGAAGTCTAATTACATTGTTCGATAGAGATGGATTTACAAAGACATTTTCGTTATTTGCTTATGGTTTTTGAACCATCGACTGACCCGAAGAATATTGTCTTAACAAAGATTTCCGAGTAGAGAGTGTATCAACTATATTATACAGCTAGAGTGTCGCACATCCATTTACGATTACATAGGGATACGACACTTTACCGATGTAGGATATAGTTTAAACACTCTGTTTTCGGAAATATTTGTCGAAACAGTTTGCTTCAGGACAATAGCAATGCACATGCTTGAAGGCTTAACCAGATAGCAATATTATATAAAATTAAGAGTACTAAGGCAAACACTTAGGGGAGAGTCGGTATGTTTAGGATAGCAGTATCTCTAGGGCAAGTCAATTTAAAAATATAAAGTAATGTATAAGCTTTTGTTTTCTGTTTAAATAGGGTTCTTTCAAGTCCAGTAAACTTTTTTAAAGTTTCAACATGATAGGAATTTTTAATTACTTAAAAATCAGAAAAATAATTTTTGCAAGACTGAAAGTAAAAATTTTGGCTTTTGATATTTCAGTATTTATTTATATATTTCTGTTTTTTAGACTTTTATATCGCATTAATTTGAGCTTTATAATATAGTTTAATTATTTATGAAACGCAAGCTAGGTTCTTTTTTTATCAAAAAGATTTGTATAAAGTTTTAGAATTATTAATACCTGAGAAAGTCAAAACGGTACGTCGTGGACAGAATCGCAATCAATAATTTAACTTATTCTCTAATTTCCCTGGCAGTTATCATTTGTTAGATAAAAAATATAACGTGTTCAAGATATTACAGTTAATTTTCGATCATTTGCTCTACTTCTTTATTTTCTTTATACTCTCGCCATTTTACGGGTTTGAGAGTCTCTTTATATAAATATTACATGTATTCTTACAAACAACCTCATATACTATCTTACCACCTATTTGCTACATATCGTGTCAATTACTATTCTTACTTCTAAGCGCTTGTGACGTTGCCCTGGGCTTCCGTTTCCACTTATTATTATCAATCTCAAAATTGGATTCTATTCCGTAACACTACTTCTTAATTGTCCTTTCGGAGTCATTTTTGGCTTTTTTTCCTACCCTGTGCCTCCCCCCCCCCCCCTCTCTCTTTCTCTCTCTCAGATATTCCAGCTTCTTCATCCATTCTTCCCCCTGACCATTTCCATTCAAAATCCACTTCTCTCTCTTCCATGCTCTCCACTCCCCCTTCGTCACATGTACACCTTTGTAACACATGCAACCATGTTTCCTGCTCATACCTACACACTCTACACAGATTCTCTTCTTCATTGATCCAATACCTGCATGCTCTTACACCCTCTCCCATTCTGAATTTCACCTCTCTATTCGATTTGCTCTCCTTTTTAATCTTTTTCAGATACTCTGGTTCCTCCTGCATCTTAACCATTTGTTACACAATTAAATTTCTCTGAAATTATTTTCTGTTACACTTCTCAAAACAACAGCTCCCAACTATACTAAAACAGACTGACGGTACAACACTTCTATTTTAATTATGGTTGTTACCCTTTTACTCTCTCGGCCCTCTGTTCAGAGGATTTGGGAATATTTCCTCTCATTTCTCGGTCCTCTATCAAGAGGATCGGGGATTTTTCCCTCTTACTACTTGGTCCTCTGTCAAGAGGATCGTGGATTTTACTCTTCAAGAGGATATGGGATCCTAGTTGCCCGTCATGATGGAAACGGTGACCACCAGGAAATGGCTTTTTGACTTTAGATGGACCAGCCCCGAGTGAATCGGCCAAGCCAACACAAACGCTGGACAGATCGGTATCGCCGAGCCCTTGCTGACCAGCAGGCAAACCCGGGAGCCTATGTTCCCTTACCACATAAACGGAAGAAGAGGAATCGCGGAGATCGCCGGAACCGGGCCAAAGGGCTCCCAGCCAACCAACCTTCAATTGAAAACGCGCCTGAAACCACCGACCAGGCCATTCCTCATGAAGAGGTTATCGAGGAGCTCAACCTCCCCCAACAACTTGATCAGGTCCTACCAGACTTGGAGGATATTCTTCGCCGGCCGATATCTCCAACTTGGGGAACGAGGAGCTCATTCCTCTCGAGGAAGTGTTGCGGGACCTAGGCGTCGATCTTCCACCCGAGAAGACGTCCCCGCCACCCTCAGAATTGCGGAGCCCAGCCGCAGGGACAACAGATATTCATCCCTTAGGGGAGGAGGACCTACTGGAGCTGCGTGCCTCTCCCATCGAGTTCTCGCCTCCGAAGCCCATCGAATTGTCGCCACCAAAATTGGTATATTTTCTTTCGGCCATACCGAAGCCCCCTCCCAGGGCTACACTGAGGGAAATCTCCAGCCGTCCTTCAATGAGAGCGGAGCCTACCAGAAAGCGGATATACGAGACCAGAGCTAGCCTAACTCTCCCTGACAAGAGTTCCAGCGAGAGAAAGAGGCCAAAGTCTCGCCATCCTCCACGACGCTCGCCCAGGAAGTCGAGGACTTATCCGTCACCTCGCACGCAGCAGGTTCTCGCCCAAGTGTGCCGACAACCTCCCAAACAGACCGTTGTTTCAAGATAGGCTCCCGAACGGGACCCAATCCGTCCAAGGACCTAACGGATGCCCAAAAGGCTTAAGTCTATGATCATCCGTCCCCAGCCGACTACCGTGTGTCGAAACCTTTTCGACCGTTGATTATACTGAATCCATCATAATTTTTGTAATTGATAAAATAAATGTTTTTTACAATTGTTTTATGAATAGTTGAAAATTTTCTTATCACATTCGATACCAGCTGTTGTACCTTGAATCCGCATTTTTTCCATCTTTCCTCTCCTTGCCTTTCCCTCATCTCTTCCTTTATTTCCTGCCACTATCTACCTCTCACTTGCATACCACATTCAAACCTCATTTATACATCTCCTCCTCCTATTTCGAATGTCCCATGTCACCCCTCCTCTCTGTATCCATAACCGCTTCCTCCTCACGCCTCGAACCAAAATCCTAGGTAGCAAAACTCTTCAACCAGCTCTACCACCACGTTATTAATCTTCTATTCGTATTCTACTCTATGTTTCTTAAATACATTATCTTAGTCTTATTGACGTTCACTGTTAAGACCCTTTACTCTCACATACTCTTCAAACACATTCATCATCAGATTCATCCCTCTTTCATCATCGGCTACAAGCACTTCATCATCTGCATATGCTAGTGAATACACTTTGTCTGTTCCTAATGTTGTTTAAAGTTCTATATTCTTTTTCGGATGCAAAAATCATTTTTATGAAATAGGAAATTTTATCTTCATGAGCATTTTGTTTGAACACTATTTTCTAACATTCATTTTTTATGGCTAAAGAACAATTTTTGAAATATTTTTTTGTTTAAAATATCTGTACAATATACATATTATGGCTCGTCAAATTGTCAAAACACTTATTTATCAAGTCGAGAAATGTATTGTATAAATTAATATAAAATTCAATGTGCCGAAAACAACATATGTTATAAAGAGGTTCAAAATACTTACAGTTGAAGCGCCAAGATCTTTAAATGTTTTGTTTTTTTACGAAAGTATACTCTAGAATGCTTCACAATTTATTCTCAGGTTATTTTCAGGTTATTGATGAAACAATTGCAAACATAAAAATTTGAAAATATATACCATTAAACCATTTCCCTTTCAGGGTAGGCGTGACACTACCCGATTCGGGTAGTGTTTCTAGGTTTTTCTTGTAGTTATAAATAACTAAAAGTGTGGGCTCACCACACCCACGATGTGCCAACAGCACTCATGTCAGTATTCTTGAATGGTCACCCATCCAAGTAATAACCGCGTCCAACGCTGGTTAACTTCAGTGATCTGACGAGAACTGGGTTTTTCAGCGTGGTATATATATATATTATAATTTTCAATAATTTTTTTTCTCCGAAAATCGCAGGTATTGCGCAGTTAAATCAAAGTTCCCTGTATTCATAGTAAACTCTGCATCATGTACATAATTTTTTTGCCGGTATTTTCCGGGACTTTTTTCAATTAGTTCAAACATGACAGCATTCACGATCAGAAATAATTGGAGTTCGATTTGTAGTATCGTCTTTGTGGCTCACAGTAGGGACTAACTACGCTCATTTTGCAAACCTTTGATAGCATACTTTAATCTGCTTCTATGCTATTTTATAAAAATTAATTCTGTAAAGAGTACGTCGCTTTTTAAAGAGAACCTTATTTGTCGTCCGCCTGATGCATTTCAAAAGTCCCTACTTCATGGGTTCTTTTCGTCGCTATAAACCACTTAAAAGAATAAATTGTTATCAAATTCTTCTTCATTGGGATCCCTAGAAAGTTCTATAAGAGGTAATTAACATTTTCTTATGGTGTCAAACAAAAAAAAAACTTTTTGCAAATGATTTTTTTTTCTACCACTTTTTTGTGGTCGGAAAAACGACGACAATTTTCTATTAAATGATATTACAAATTACATCCTAAGACAGTTGGGGGCTTTATTTCCAGCAGACAATTCCATTTTTTTTAAATTGAAATCGTTCTATTTAAAAAATTTTGGCGTCCCTTTGAACTCAACGCTGACTTTCTTGCCCCGTAACTCACACAACTTACTCGCACGAAGCGTACATACCATCGCACTGCAATCTAAAAGCAGGTTAAGGGTTCGGACACTTTTCATTGTAGGTTTAGACCTTCAAACTATTACTCTAATCACCGGACTCCGAAAGTAAAACTTTATTATTGAGGTTTTGACCAGCTTTTTGGAATTTGGCTGGGGCCACGTGTGCGACGTGCAACATGCGGCAGCAGCGTATTTTTTCGGTCGACCCTCGCGTGAAACAGTTGAGTCAGGTTGCGTTGCTTGCGAATTTCTTATACCAAAGACTGGTCAAGTTTGGTAAAGCTCGGACTTTTCTTGACATATCTTATTGTGTTTCTTCTGGAGTTCAAGTATGGCTGTAGCGTGGCACATGCATAAAATGACGCATAAATATGTATAAGTTGTTATTTAAAAGCAGAAAATTAATTTTATTCATCTCGTGTGATGTTGTGTAATTGAAGTAATCTTGCAATGGACTCTATAAGACTAACATTTTTATTTCTTTCATGAGAATATAACAGTTTTGACATTCCAAAATTCTTCATATGGCCCAACAAATTGTTTAAACGATTCAGGAATTTTGTATTTTTGTTCCAGGTTATATTTAAACGGAACATAACGGCGGCCATTTATACATATGCCACACTAGCGCCGCGCTCAAGAAGATCTAGCCTTTCAATGCAATATGTATATCCGACAGAGATATACTCGTTTTTGGTGAAGTAAATGTACAGGACTTTGGTCTCCTTATATCTATTCTCCGTGGCTTTAATTATAAAATTGATTTATGTGACTCAGGTTAGAATTCTTTGTTCTCAAATGGCGCCAGTGAACGCAGAGAAATATTATTCGATTTTTATCGCTCCAGGGCGGAATTTGAATTTGAGTTTTAAAACTCGATGAACAAACTTTTTGGGAGGGAATAATTGCCCGCCAGATGTGGCGTTTAGTTTTTGTGATTAAAATGTAAAATATTTTAAATTTAATGTAAAGCTCGACGTTATCATCGAGTACACTACCGGAAGGAAATCTCAGGAACGTCTCAGGCGAAAATGTCAGGCCGGGTCATACAAATTTCAGTGAATTATCAGTCTCTATTTGAATGATTTCGTCTCTATAGATTGCCTGAAAGATTTGGGTCCTTTTGTATGCTTGATTTTATGGCGGTCCAACCTTGAGGATTCCGAAACACGAAAGGAAGTTAAGAAAGGTTTGGCTTTCATAAAGTCTTCATAAAACTAATCCCTTTTTACACTACTAATTTTTGTTTATTTATTTACATGTATATATTTATTTGTGACAACTTATTTATTCATATCTTTATATATGTACAGTAATGTCCTGACGGTGAATCTAAAAATTCAATCTGTTTTTACGCTTCTCGTATAGTTTACGAGATACTTACAAAACGTGATGTATTTTGAACTTATCAAGGCAAATTTTATATATTTGTAATCGTATAGATTCGTAGATTCTGATTTTCTAACTTTCAAGTCCCTCATTTCAAAATTGAAAACAAAAGTTATTTTTGTATTTCAAGCTCATAAATGTGGCCTCCGTTATTACCCCCGCAGCTTAGCCATTCAAACTTTCTACATGAACTCTATCTACCTGGGCCGTTGGCTAGAATAGATAGGAATAAATCACTAAAATACAGAAATAAATCGGCGATTTCCATTTGATCGCCGACTACCTGGTCGACTTACCCTCTCCACTGAACTTCCCCTCACCTCGCTGAGTGAGCCCGAGACGCGCGCCCAGCCTTGCTAGCGCGTGGGGGGGGGGGGGTCCTTTGTCCGAATGAGGAATAAAATACGAAACATAAAATTTTTTTAATTTTGCAATTAGAAATTTAAAAATATTATATTCGGAATCTACGTTTCTTGGCGATTCCAACGATATGTCACTTGCAATCAAAAGATTAAAATTAGAATAAGTTGACGCAGATTCTAGTTTATGTTTTGACACTGGTTAGCATTATGGAATTTTCCGTAGTAAATATAGTTGAAAATGCAACAGTTGATTATGTAGAAAATTCGTCTGTTGACAATTCAACTGCTAAAATTTGTAGAAAATTCATCTGCTGTTAATTCAACTGTTGAATTTTGTAGCAAATTCATCTGTTGTTAATTCAACTGTTGAATTTTGTAGCACACTTGCCTCTAGGAATTTTAAATGTGGAATTTTCAACCAAAAAGATTAATTTTCTACAAAAAGGCTCATTTTCAGAGACATAGATGAAATTTCTACCAAAAAGAATTATTTTCAGTTAAAAATATTAATTTTAAATTAAAAAAAAACTATTTTTCAACCAAAGAGATGAATTTGCAACTGAAATGATAACAAAAGAATTTTTAACAGAGTAGTTCAACTATTGAGATGTAAAATTCATTAATTTTTAGCTGATAATATTCCTTGAAAGTATACAATTTTAAATATTCCTTTAAAATGCGATAAGCGGTTCCGAGGACATGGGTTGGCAGGAAGAGGAGGTGAGTTTAGTGGGTATTACCGTTTTTTAGGCTGACTCCCACACTCAGTGCGTAAATGCATTCTCAACTCCTCTCCAACCAAAAAAAAACAAACAAAAAAATCCCACCTCCGCGCTCGCGTCAATAACACTGCGTTGGACTCCCGGTCACGTAAGTACGACAGTTTATACCGCGCGCCTGATTGGCCCACCTTAAATATTTAATAACTCAAAAACTAAAACTACAACTGATTTTTGAAAAAGTAATTTTCCATTTATTTTTTTTATTTTTATATACATATATAAGTCCGGAAACTTGAGTCTGGGACAACTTTATATATATATATCATTTGTATTTGTATTGTATTTTTAATGTAGGCGGGGGGGGGGGGGCGTGAGGTCCTCACCCCTGGCGCTCAAGCTATGAAGCCTATTGTGCCATACCCGTGTTTATCCTCAAGGCAGTACTCCGAATCCGGCCATCTTTCGCCAAGTGTTTTTGGATCTCGGTGGGTTTCGTTGTTACCAACGTTCTGAGATTATACCTCTCAGGTGCCAGGCATACCTATCGCACCGTGAATGACGTCCTCCTTTGTTGATCAGGCAAAGTGATCCGCACCCACTCTGCCATTCGGCAGCCTCCCTTAGCAGGCTGCAAAGAGGGGATACGGCCAGACTAGGGTGGACGGAGCGATCCCTCTGAGGTCATCAGTTAGATGCACAGATTCGAAGCACTGTCTTGGTGTGTTATGTAAGTGTATGTGTGTGTTTGCATTACTCGAAAATTGGCCAGCGACCGCCGAGCAAGAGTCCCCCGTGGGAGCCTCAACCGCAAAGAGATCGCTGACTCATTTTTCGAGTCTTCTCAAAATCGACTTCGACCCCCAAGGCTAGTCCCCTCGACATGGAACCTACAACTTGGTACGTAACCAGCTTTTTCTGAAGGGACCTCCAGTTTAAGGGGGGTTGATGTGATGTCACGTCCTAACTGCGGCTCTGTGGCACACCCAGGTATGTATAGGTCTCTCCAGCGCAAAGGTGTCATATAGCGCTTCTGTCAACGAGCTCAGGATCTTCGGGGATGCCATTAA
>CAKNYM010039209.1:0-10358 GCA_932195095.1 Andricus curvator
ATACGAAACCGAACGAACGACTCGAGAATACCGATTTCATACTACTCCACTATTTTCGTATACGAAAAGCCGTCGAGTGAACTCAAGAATAGCACCCCTGGTCTGATCATTTCTCCCGCCAGTCTGGTCGACTAGAGGGAGCAGGGGCTCTATTCTCGAGTTTTTTTCGTATACGAATCTTGCGACTTTCGAATGACTTCCAATGAACCCTATTCTCGAACACTCACTGGCGGTTCGTATGCGGAAAGTTACGTATGAAATGCAACGAGTGGGTATATGCCACTCGAAACTTATATTCGTATACGAATTAAGAGTTTGATCATGCGCAGTGATTAAATTGTATGATTTGTGAGGCGTGCATTATAAAAAGTGACAGGATCGAGAGTGATAAAAACAATTTTTTTTTTACAAATTTAATACAGTAAGTGGATTATGTATTGTTTAATTGGTTTGAAAACTTGGGAATATTTTACCTTTTTTGAGACACATATACTAATTTGTATTGAAATTCTTTGAAAATTTGTTTCGTTTTGAGGTTAAAAAATAATTAATTATAAATTGTAGGTACATTTCATTATAAATCTTATGATAATTTTGAAATAAAAGTTCTAATTCGGCAAAATTTGCCAGAAACGTTTGCACTACCTAATTTATAATAATACAATCATAATTTTATATAATTTTATGTTGTGATCCTACTTTTATAACATCGCGTTAATCAAATTCCCACTTGTCTGCTGAAACTCTGAAAGTACTAATTATTCTCTACATTATAAATAAATTGTGTTGTAATAATTTTTGTTTATATTTCTTCCCAATTCAACTAACAGCGAAAGCATTCAATTTTTAAATCATCCACATGTTCGGCGCAATTTCACACATGACTCTACAAATAATTTCATTGGCTCAAATTTTTTGTCACTAGTAAAGCACTAGAATTTTGATGTGAGTTAAACGTGGCAACGCTGTTCAGTATATTCGTATACGAATAACTCGAATCGCAAATTCGAAGAGTGCTCGAGAATGCGACTTTCTTCTCGTATACGTAAGTTACCATTCGAAACTTTACGTATACGGAAAGTTTCGAACGAACTCGAGAATAGAGCCCCAGATGCTGAGCCAGACTCTGGCCTCTATCATACAAGGCAGACGTTGCTACTAGGGTGAGTAGTGATGGGCACTGCTCGGCCTGACTGTGGTAATACCTGACCTGACCGGTAATGTCCGGTCATGACGGTAAAAGTTGGTAAAACGCGGTCAGACCCAAATATCTCCAACAGGATAGTTTTTTTTATAGAAAAAAGTGGTTTAGTTGTTAGGACATCCCCTATGCTAAACTTGTACAACAAGTTTTTCGGTTCTAAATGTTCCAGTTATTCTCAAAGTTATAAAAATGCGAAAAAGCTGAGCATAGCAGACGACACTTTTGACAGTTTCGCGCGAGTTTAGAGGGGAATTTGAAAATGACACTTTACAAATTGACAAATTACATTGAAAATCTGTTGCATTTATTATGTATATATATATATATATATATACCATTAAGCCATTTCCCTTTCGGCGAGCCTCAAGGGGTAAGCGTGACGCTACCCGATTCGGGTAGTGTTTCTAGGTGGATAGTTTTCTTGTAGTAAATAACTACAAGTGTGGGCTCACCACACCCACCACCGCCAACAGCAACGCAGTAGTATCAGACGGTCACCCATCCAAGTACTAACCGCGCCCAACACTGCTTAACTTCAGTGATCTAACGGGAACTGGTGTTTCCAGCGTGGTATGGCCGTTATATTTTTAAAATAATATTTAGTAGTGTGATAAGTTATTTTGAATATCATTTCAATGAATATGACACTTATACATTAGGTTAAGTACTGTGTATCGTATAGGTTATATTCCCTGAACGAAAATACTGTTTTTTTGTCATTAAATAACATAAAATTAATAAATAATTATTATGAATTTAGAGTTATGAGTAATTTGTGTAAATAATGTATTATTTGTTATTATTTGTATTGTCATTGTTATCATTTTTAATTATAATTGCCTTATTGAATTTCGTCACATATAAATAATAACAAATAATAAATTATTTACACAAATTACTCATAAATTTAAATTCATAATAATTAGATATCAATGTTATTTGATTTAGAGATAAAAAAACAATATTTTCATGTAGGGAATATAACCTATACGATAAAAAGTACTTAACTTAATATTTAAGTGTCATATTTATTGAAATGATATTCAAAATAACTTAGAATACTACTAAATATTATTTTAAAAATATTGCTTAGTAAATGCAACAGATTTTCAATGTAATCTGTAAATTTGTAAAGTGTCATTTTCAAATTCTCCTCGAAACTCGCGCGAAACTGTCAAAAATGTCGTCTGCTATGCTCAGCTTTTTGGAATTTTTATTACTTTGAGAATAACTGGAACATTTAGAACCGAAAAACTTTTTATACCAGTTTAGTATAGGGTATGTCATAACAACTAAATCACTTTTCTCTATAAAAAAACCTTTTCTGGTGGAAATATTTGGGTCTGACCGCGTTTTACCAACATTTACCGTCATGACCGGTCTGGATTGGTCATGACTGTGAAATACCGAGCAGCGCCCATCACTAAGGGTGAGGCACATGGCGTACTATAACTTTAGGGGCACGAATTTTATTCATTCTGTACTTTCCCAGTTGACTTTAGTTTTATTTTATTCTATACACATATGTCAGTTTTTGTCAGCAGGAAGCGGTTATGAAACTCGTAACCTGAAATTATAGTTGATCCATATTATTCTTTACCCATCTTCAACATTACAATACATTTTATTGGTATTAAAATATTTCTATACAGCAAAATTACAAAAAAATTTAATTCTAATTAAGTTTTTCTAACGACAGAGTCGCAATAAAATAATTATTCCCCAATAAATAACCAACTCAACTTTTGAGTTAGCTTCCATTTACTAAATAATCGACTCATCGAGTAAATTCAGATTTTCAATTTATTCCCGCGTAAAGATGGTGTCATGCGACTTTAGTAAAGTCGCACTTCGTCACAAGAGGTATGGGGACGGCGATTTGTCAAGCTCAGCTTAGAGGGCAGCACCGTGAGTGGAGATATACCTTGTACACAAGAACAAGGCATTATCTACGGTTTCCTTAGTTTTTGTTATTTGGAAGGCGATTTGCTCCTTTATTTGTACACCCAAATATCATATGCACACCTGGCATTTCGAAAATAGTGCTTGAAGCAATCACCTCAACGCTGCGTTATGAAGGACTGATATAATTCGAATAGCAGACGTACCACCGTTGGAACCGTCGTCTTGTGCATGGTATCTCCACGCACACTAGCGACCCTAGCGGCCGCAAGTGCCAGTCGCCGTCCCCATAGAGGCGACAATGCAGCGGCAGCTTGATGCACGCTAAGGGGAGCGAGACGGCAGGGGCTTAGTTAGATTTAGTTTGGGAACAAGCAACGCGAGGCCCTAGTGCCAAGAACCAGCAGTGGGACTCCGATACCGTGTCGAACGTCGAAAATCGAACGGGCCTCTTTTTCTAACGTGTGGAGATAGATAGAGAGATCCGTTCGACTTTCGACTTCGAAAGAGCATCAGAGTCCCACTGAAGTGCTTCATGCCTAATCTGGGTGAGTGGGGTAGGTAAAGAGAGTGTGCCGTGTACATGAGTCGAACTGCAAAAAATTTAGAACCCTTATACCTGGGGTGGGACTCCGATGCCTTAAATCGAACGGACCTCTCTTTCTACCATGTGCGATAGACAACGAGGCGCAATCGAAACCGAAACGATGGTTTCGAAAGCTCTCTTTCTATCGTCTATGGTAGACAGAGAGGATCTCATAGTTATGAAACGACAAGTACGACTTGTCGTTGGCAACGACCGGACCCTCTCTGTCCACCATATACGATAGAAAGAGAGTTTTCGAAACGATCGTTTTAACTTTGATTGCACCTCGTTGTCTATCTCACATGGTAGAAAGAGAGGTTCGTTCGATTTAAGGCATCGGAGTCCCACCCCTGGACTGGTCTTTCCGAACTCTATTCTGGCTATTCACTTTCTTTCAATATTTTCGTGAATGGAAATATCCACCGATACGTTTTTCATTTGAAACTTTGTATTTTAATTTAAAATTTAAGAACAAAAGCATTTTTATTTGAACAACCCCATTAGAAATTTTTTGATTCGCCCATCAGAGGAATAATTCTTTTCGTAGAATGATTAATTACAATAGTCATTATTATTGCAATATGTGAGCATTTATTGAATAATATTTGCTTTTAAATTGTAACAATAGCAAACACGTGAACTTATTATTAAATACACAAATAAAAATGTACAGATCATGTCCTTCGCATACAATAATTATTTTCTTAGAATTATAATAAAATGTGGGAACATTTTTTACATTATTGGATTTTGTACTTATACATTCTCTACTCTCATACTTATCTTTCTGCACTCGTGAAAAAAATCTGAATAACGTAGGTACAACTTAGAAAACAAAACTTACAAATAAAAAACATTCTATCATTATCGTAGGTACAGTTGAGCTCTCAGATCCAATAACTCACCCGACTCTCGTACTATTTTACAAAGTACACATTTCAGTCAATTTTGAATGAATTTATCTAAAATATTCCAGACAGTTTCTTTGAACTATGTAGAACAACTTTCTCACTGGAAGTTGTCTTAAATCTGAAGTTGCCTCGATAATTTTTGTCTCCGAAAGTAGAAAAATGTGGTTACCGCTCGGCCTTAATTTTCAATTGCATATTATTAAACAAAAGGTCATTTTCAACTTTTTATTATTTTGCAGGCATTCGCTGAGTATACTTTGTATGTGTACTCAATTTCAAACAGTTTCAATAAAATTTGTACGAGTTTTGATGATTTATGTTTTAATCACTTATTGAATATTAGGAAAAAAAGTTTCATTTCAGTTTTTAATTCTTATTCTTAAACTAATTTTAGGACATAAGAAATTTTAAATTATTATTATTGAAATTTTGTCTGAACTTGTAAACATTTTTTAACACAATTAGAATTATGCCTGTATTTTTTCCAACAATTTTGTTTCAATTCCTGCACAATAAAAAAAATTTCCTAAAATCTTCCACATTAATTTCTCACCATTTCAGAAATCTTCTCAAATCTTTGTAAATATTCTGTTAAAATTAATTTTTCAAAGTAAAAAATCATTTTCTATTTTCGTAGGAATCTTACAAAACAAAGTCTTACACATACATTATACATTACTTTTGTCTTTGACAATATCAGCGGGTAAATTTGACATTTCAGCAACATGATTTTTTTATCTCAGACAGAATCACTGAAACTGAAATGGGGCGTAAGATCATATCCAATGTTTTTAATAAGAAAGTTTTGTTAAGGGGGCGCTTTTGACGTGTCAAACGCACCTTTGCACCTAATTACTGTACGGAAAAGTATTCAACAGGTGAGTGAAAGTATACTCAATTTACTTTGATTACAAAAAAAGAACAATATCTTATCTATAATATGTCATGATTTAAGATCCTTGAAAGTTGACCACTTTGATGATGCGAGAGGATAAAATAGAGTCTACAAAAATCTGCGTGCATATAAAAAAAGTCTATTAGTCCTATTAATTTGGGGAATTAAAAGGTTTGAAAAATTCAATTTTTTGTTGCATTTTTGACTGAAAACGGAAAAGTTGTGTTTTTGGAAAATACCTCATTTCCTGTGAATGCCATGACAAAGTTCCTGCAGGATAAATGAAAGTGAAGTCAATTCAGCGTAAATTTTTGGCCGAAAGAAGTGTATATAATTATTTTCTCATGTCTAATACGTCTTTTTCCATTAATAAATAAAAAAATGTTTATAACAAAATCTTGTTGTCACCACTTATGATTACTTTTTGGCCAGTTTTCAGTACTATTGTGGCTTTTTTAGTAGTTTCGCGGCTTCTTAGTACTTTTTGTATCAACCAAAAATATTTTTATTATTAATTGTTAATAACAAAATCTTGTCATAGCCCCTGTTGAGTTCTTTCGAGTACTTTTGTGGCAAAACGTAATTGTAATTGATTTTAAATCTGTGATCATTTTTTTGCATTAAAAATAAGTGAGTAATTGATTAGTTGAAAGTAATTACATATCAAATGTAATTCATTATTGTAAAAAAAGAATAAATAAAGAAGTAATTGAATTAATTGATTGTATTTCAAAGTTCTGTAAATAATTGTTTGAAATAGTCAAATACGTTAAAATTAAGTAACTGAAAAATTAAATAGTTAATCAATTAACTAATTAATTCATGGATTAAAGAATTATGTATTATTGAATTTATTAATTGAATGAAACACTGACTTC
Organism: Andricus curvator; assembly: GCA_932195095.1. NCBI lineage: Eukaryota > Metazoa > Arthropoda > Insecta > Hymenoptera > Cynipidae > Andricus > Andricus curvator. The sequence continues at coordinate 6,377 of CAKNYM010039209.1, forward strand.
ATGCATGAGTTTAAAATTGTTTTTCATTTTTTAGTAATAAACACGCATTTGCACAACGTCGCTCATAGTAAATTTGTCTGCTTTTACACAAAAATTCATCGTTTTGAAAACAGCTGATCATACTGGCAAATTATGCAGAATGTAAAAGATGCGGCTTATTAAAAAGAGTATTTTTGGATCATCAGTCTCTTTATAAATTATGCATACTTAAAGACCTCTCAATAAGCGGGATAGATAATTCACACTACTTTATAACAATTTCCTTCGCATATCTCCCTCAGAATGCATAATTATAAAAATAATTATGATAAAAAATCATTTTAATGAGTCGCGTCTTTTATATTCTGTATATAATTTTGCGTCATGATCTGCCTTTTTCGAGAAAAATCAATTTTTCTGTAAAAACAGACCAATTTATTTCTCCTTCAACGTGGTTCATTTTCAACCAACAAGGAACAAAAAAATTGAAAATGCACGTTGAGTTTCGGACATGCTTTTGTTTAAGCACCCCTAATATTCATATGCTGTCAATTTATAAATAAACAAACGCTTTTGGCTACGTCCATGAAAGTATTATGTTATTAGTGATATATTATCACAAAATCTTCAGAATAAATACTCATAGTTATTATTAGAAACTGTTCAAAATATTATCAAACATTCTCAAATTGAAATTTAAGAATTCTAAATTAGATTAAAATCAAATTCAAAATCCCATTTAACGTCCAATAATCAAGTTAAAGTATAGAATTCCTGAAAATAAAACAAGAATTCAACGATCAAATTTGAACAAACACCACAAAATGCTCCTATTGCTATTCCTAAAAACAAAGAAATTTGTTTCTTTGCACAAAAATAAAAAAGAGGAAAGAAAAATGAGAAGGCAACCAACCACATCCCACAACCACATCCTTGCCTTGATAAGGGTGCTGTGTGAGCACCGAAACGTTGGTTGCCTTCTCATTTTTCTTTCCTCTTTTTTATTTTTGTGCAAAGAAACAAATTTCTTTGTTTATAGGAATTGCAATAGGAGCATTTTGTGGTGTTTGTCCAAATTTGATCGTTGAATTATTGTTTTATTTTCAGGAATTCTATACAAACATTCTCAGTAAAAACGAGAGATTTTTTTTTTTCGGTATCATATTTTTCGAGTCCTTTTTTGAAATATGATAACTTCATGCTGTTATTACTTTCAATGTAGAAAAACGACTCTGGAATCCCACGAGTGGTTTCATTTTAGTATGACTGGAGACAGGTTTTGTAGTCGTATGTCAATGCCTGGAATTAGCTCTAAAATAATAGTATTTTTACAGTGTTAACAAGAATGTTGATTTTCTGTGAATTTGATACCTACTAAAAAATCTTGTAACTGACTAAATTTTCATGTGAAAATTTCAAAAACTTGGCAGAGTACAACTTAATTTGCACAATTAATTGAATTTGCGAAATCGAAGATGGTGAAGTAATTACAAAGTACAATTGGATTAAAAATAGCACTGTAAAAGTATAAGGAATTTATTTTTGTGAAAGTATATTTGAAAAATTTCAATTTGAAAGCTCCTAGTCACCAAGAAACTTTATCTACGTGTCTGTAGTGGAGAAAGACTTGCAATTCCGATAATTTTTTAGAACCAAGAAGTTTTAATTTGCTTATTTTTAATTAATATATGTCCTGCTTACAAAATTGTATATCTACATTTTTCAATACTCTATTTTTCCAATTGAAAAAATGAAATGATCTAGAAAAGAGGCGATTACTGACTCAGAATTAAATAAGTATAAAATGCTTCCATAGGGAAATTTTAAATGATTATTTTCATTTATTTCTTCTACCTGAGATAATTAATACACTATGCTATACATTTGAAAATTCATTTTTAATTAAATGCATATGTGGCAAATATTCAAAATCGACGAGATTATTAGCAGTAGTTCTTGGTTACGGTGAAAAACTGGCAAGTAACAATTTCTTTCACTTGTCACTAGTGATGGGCGCTGCTCGGTATTTCACAGTCATGACCAATCCTGACCGGTCATGACGGTAAATGTTGGTAAAACGCGGTCAGACCCAAATATTTCCACCAGAAAAGGTTTTTTTATACAGAAAAGTAGTTCAGTTGTTAGGACATACCCTATACTAAACTTGCACAAAAAGTTTTTCGGTTCTAAATGTTCCAGTTATTCTCAAAGTAATAAAAATTCCAAAAAGCTGAGCATAGCAGACGACACTTTTGACAGTTTCGCGCGAGTTTCGAGGAGAATTTGAAAATGACACTTTACAAATTTACAAATTACATTGAAAATCTGTTGCATTTACTAAGTAATATTTTAAAAATAATATTTAGTAGTGTGCTAAGTTATTTTGAATATCATTTCAATGAATATGACACTTAAGTATTAAGTTAAGTACTTTGTATCGTATAGGTTAATATTCCCTAAATGAAAATACTGTTTTTTTGTCTTTGAATAAAATAACATTGATATCTAATTATTATGAATTTAGATTTATGAGTAATTTGTGTAAATAATGTATTATTTGTTATTATTTATATGTGACGAAATTCAAAAAGGCAATTATTATAATAAAAATGGTAACAATGACAATACAAATAATACATTATTTACACAAATTACTCATAAATCTAAATTGATAATAATTATTTATCAATTTTATGTTATGTAAAGAGAAAAAAACAGTATTTTCATTTAGGAAATGTAACCTATACGATACACAGTACTCAACTTAATGTTTAAGTATCATATTCATTGAAATGATATTCAAAATAACTTAGCACACTACTAAATATTATTTTAAAAATATTACTTAATAAATGCAACAGATTTTCAATGTAATTTGTTAATTTGTAAAGTGTCATTTTCAAATTCCCCTCGAAACTCGCGCGAAACTGTCAAAAGTGTCGTCTGCTATGCTCAGCTTTTTTGCATTTTTATAACTTTGAGAATAACTGGAACATTTAGAACCGAAGAACTTTTTGTACAAGTCTAGCATAGGGGATGTCCTAACAACTGAACCACTTTTTTCTATAAAAAAAACTTTCCTGTTGGAGATATTTGGGTCTGACCGCGTTTTACCAACTTTTACCGTCATGACCGGACATTACCGGTCAGGTCAGGTATTACCACAGTCAGGCCGAGCAGTGCCCATCACTACTTGTCACGGTTATCTTGTCTCCATACTCAGATATACCACACACATTCTTGGCCCATGCCACTTACACACATTAAGCATCCTTTCTATCGGTGAAGCACTGCTTCCGGCGTAGAGGCATAGAGGGGGAGAGGGAACGGTTCCATGGCTGGTTCGCGATACTAGCGCTTCGCATCGCTGGTTCCCAAACTAAGCCTACTCCCGACGTATCATTCCCCGCGCCTATCTTCTAAGCTTGGTGGGCATTGTCGCCTCTATACCTATCTTCCCTCTGCGTATGAACTAACGGTGATGTGCAAAAGCATTGTACCTAGTGATGGGCACTGCTCGGCCTGACTGTGGTACTACCTGACCTGACCGGTAATGTTCGGACGAGACGTTAAATCACACACCCCGATTTGGCTGCTCCCCTCCACCGTCACATCCAAACGCGCGCGCAATTTGAATGTGCAGTGCATGCTGTCGTGCATGCTGTCTTCGCACTTCCATAAGAATTAAATTATTTGCAAAATCTTTTCTGGATTTTTAATAATATTATTTGGAACTATCCTAATGACATATTGCAATCACAGTTTCCGGTTTTCAAAAACGTTACAAGCGTGTATGCTTCATTGCTGGTTCAAAAGGACTTAGATTTTATTTTATAGAATGAAATCATAATTTATATCTTTCAGATGTAATGAGGCATTTGTAGACAGGAAATCGCTGTACACACACATCCGGAAGGTTCACGATGAACGGAATGAAGACAGCCCTGAACGTGAGCAGAAGGTTTCCCTCGGCATATTCTGTCCTCTTTGTGATGCAGTTTTC